>JAJAGP010003059.1:0-86478 GCA_025084515.1 Ancistrus triradiatus
GTATATTAAAAAGCATGCATTTCAATTTCCATAACGCTCAGATCTGAGTTTGTTCCCTGTATATAAAGCAGAAGCAGGACTAGAGCAGCACCAAGCCATTTGCACCGTGTGTTTAATCTTTGATGCCCCGCTGGCACTGAGTGACTTATTTATGGCTGAGAGTCAGTCAGTGTTAAACATCCTCCATCCAGCCGGTCCTCAGACTGACTGCTGGCCTAGATAAGCTCAGACCTGAGATTTATTCTTCTATACTCTACCTAGTGCTGGGCGATACAATCTCAAATCAATATCACCATTACAATTAATCAACAATTTTGTTGTTGTTGCTTGTTTGCCCTCATAGTTCACTGACAGGATTTGTGCTGTAAATTTGCACAAATATTAAAAATGGATTTTTTTTTATTGAAAGACTACATATGTTTTTTTATTTTAAAATAACTGAAAAACACACGGATTAACTATTGATGGTTATTTATTTCAATTGTTTTCAACTGATTTCAATTGGTTACATTTCAACCAATTGAAATCATTCTTCGTGATGTAGTAGCAGCAGTTATTTCATTCCATCTTTTTGAATCCTTTTCCCATGGTATAGCTTTTGTAAATTACTTTTTTAAGTATTAAAGTAAATAAATAAATAAATATCATGGGCAATATTAGCAGTTCTGAATGTCGGTTTCGATGATTTTCCCAGCTCTAAAAATCCATATGATCTTATTATTTATCAGCTACACCTACCATACCAGGGCACTCTGCTGCTAATTTTTGTTCTGCCAACTCATAATATAAACAACCGTTCTCCCTGAAAGGGATGCCAGTCCATCCTTGGGCACCGTGTCACCGTTATGCCTCAACTGCTTCTATGGTTGGCTTTTGACTTTATAAAAATGCTGGTGCCATGGGATGGACCTGGTACTGATGCTTCATATTGGTTGGTAGTGATTACAGACTTTCATTGTTGCCCCTTTGATTGGCAGAAACAGAGGTAAAACATCAGATCTGACCCTCTGAGTGCACTCATTACAGTCTGACTCACACTCAGAGATTCATTTTAGAAATCCATCTGCGCTTTCAAATCAGAAGGCTGCCATCGAGTTATGTATGTGTGTGTGTGTGTGTGTGTGTGTGTGTGTGTGTGTGTGTGTGTGAGTGAGAGAGAGAGAGAGAGAGAGAGAGACAATGGCACTGTGTGCGCACCAGGCATACGTGCACCTGGCACTTCCATTATCCTTCAGTGCTATTCAAGGGTGATTTCTGTTTCTCTCCTAAACAACACTGAAACATTGTTCAAGGTAATAACTGGAGCAATTTAGAGGCACCTATTAACCAAAGGAAACCAACATGAACGCAGGGAGAACATGCCAACTCTCATTATCGAACTGGGAGATCGCTGGAGTGATGAAATAATAAAAGATCATCCTTATATCCATATATAAGTGTGTGTGTGTGTGTGTGTGTGCTCTTAGCTGGACAGGAAGTTCTTTTCCCGATGATGTCATAGCTCCTCAGCATCCCACGCACCTCTCACAGAGCAGCTCACAACATCCGTCGTTACCATGGTGACAGTGCTGACGTGCTCTCCTGCTCGTCCGCTCTGTCTCTCACTGAGCTAACGGCTCACAGGGATTCTAACCAATCAGCAGGCACAGAGATGATGTCATTCACCGGTGGGAGGGGCCTCTATACAGTGATTTAGAACAGCTATGCAAACATCTCAGTGTACCAACAGACCTCTGCCTTTTGTAATTCTGTGATTATATGGACCAGAATAACAGCTCAGGTGTGAAAACTGTTAATTCTGTACTCATTATGAATACAGAAGGCGTGGCTTCTCACTCAAGGGGGTGTGGCTTCTGATTTTGATGTTTCAGTGAAGGAGGTGTGACTTTGTAACTGGCAGTCTGAATTAAGGAGGTGTGGCTTCTGTACCTGTCAGTCAGAAAGAAGGAGGTGTGGCTTCTGTATGAAAAAGGTGTGGTTTATGTATGTGTTCAACCTCAGTAAAGGAGGTGTGGTTTCTGTGTGTCAGTCCAAATGAAAAAGGTGTGGCTTATGTATCTGACGTCTCAGTGAAGGGGGTGTGGCTTCTGTGTGTCAGTCTAAAAAAGGAGGTGCGGCTTGTGTGTGTCAGTCGGAATAAAGGAGGTGTGGCTTTGATTTGACATTTCAGTGAAGGGGGTGTGGATACTGCACTTGCCACTCTTAGTAAAAGAGGTGTGGCATCTGTACCTGTCAGTTTACATGAAGGGGTGTGGCTGTGTAGTTGTCTGTCAGAATACATGAGGTGTGACTTCTGTATTTGTTAGTCTCAGTGAAGGAGGTGTGGCTTCTGTATGTGTCAGTATGAATAAAGGAGCTGTGGCCTCTGTGCCCGTTAGCACTAATGAAGGTCTCAGAAAAAAGGGGGCGTGGTCTGTGTATCTATAAGTTCCCGTGCAGGTATGTGAGTGATATCTGGATCTTAGTTTCTCAGCAGCTATTTAAACTAACATTGATTGTGTATTGATTTGCTGAATGTATCACAGGGTGAGCGATGCCCAATCACACTACTGTAACTCAAGTCATGATGAACAGATGGAAACTGGAAGATAAAGCAGTGACATCATCAGTGTGGTCATTTACAGCAGGACACACACACACACACACACACACACACACACACAGAGCTATCACATGTGCACAGCTCATCACACTACCCACCTTCTTTATTCAGTTGCAGGACTGAAATTGTGCCAGATTGCTCAGAAAACATGCCCACACCCACACAGAGCGGGCACAGGAACAAACCCACACCACTGCCCAGCACCCCACACTAAACCACACCACAGGCTCAGCTGGGACAGACATGGAAGAAGAGGAAGGAGGGAAACGGGGGAGGAAATAAGATGCTAAACACCACAGTCCATTAGTCAGCAGGACTGTGTTTGGGGTTTCAGCGCTGAGCTGCAGCACGGTGGCATAGAAACGACAAAACAAGTCTGCTCTAACGCTCAGAGTAACAGCAGCAGCTGAAGGACACAGACACACAAAGGGCTGTGCAGAAACTTCTACTGAACATTTGAGGTGGAGGCAAAGGTGGCAGATGCCAAGGGTAGAGCCAACTGTTGGAAACGGCAGGGTTAAACATCAAATTAAATATGTGGAAGACCCAAAATTGTCTGTTCCTCCATACAGGCTCATTCTCCTCAATGAAGCATTCCACCAGGGACCGATGGGTGAATTGGCAAATAATTAAAAAAAGAAAAACTAATTTTTAGAGGTTTTTCTGAGTAGAGGAAACGAGGCGTTTTTTTTTTTTTTAAGGGATATAAGCACAGGCTCACGTTTTATGAGATGTTCTCCAGGCGTTTGCTCTCATTACAACATCCTTCACCTCATACTCACCCTAAAAGATGCATTTGGAGAACGCTTTCAGGTTCAACGGTGATCTTTCAGGGTCTAGTCTGATCAGGATTGTGGGCATGAAATGTTGCTTTGTAGGTCGGAACGTTATTTACATCTTTATTGAGTTATGTAAGAAGAAGCGGTTATAGCGTGGTTTCTGGGCTGGTTGCATGATATTGCATCACGTCGTCACATGAGAGAGCTAACAAAAGCTTAGGTTTTATTTCAGATGTGGTATTTGAGGTTATATTTGGTCTGTACTGTTTCTCAGTAGGAGGATGTGAAGGTTTTCTGTAAAATATCTGTAAGCTGTGGGCCTCGGACCACAGGTGGGCACTGAAGCTACCTCTAGTGGCCCCAGGTTTACACTCTAGGGAAGAAGCAAGTCATAATGGACCAGTGAATGCACTAAAAACTAGAGACGCACCGAAATATAAGTTGGTTGAACGCAGAGTGTGCTGGAAATGAAAGGTTCGTTTGGGGGGTTCGAACGACAGATTGCTCGTCAGACATGCGTTAGGTCAAGTGTCTAATCTTAGTTTATATTGAGGGTTAATTCCTGCCTTGTTCCCTGTGTTGCCATTTAGGCCCAGACCCCTGTGTGACCCTGAATCAGTCGTTTCTTCCACAGAACTGTAAGAGCTAAGACGAATGACTTACTGCAGCCATCAGGCTCCATAACGAGTTACAGCTTTTGGTCGAAGCGAAGGCTAAATTTAGGCCGGTGTTTATTTCAGGAGTAGCATGTGCTCACCATACACTCTCCTCTCTCCCTCTCTCTCAGGCTCTGTTTTACCAGTAATGAAAACATGTCATTAGGCTGCCCCCTTTCCTCCCTAAATGTGTGCATGTTATATTCAGAGTCCTCCTTCACGTCTGTTATACCAGATCCATCTGGAGAGAAATAAGAGCCTTTGGGTTTTGAAGGGGAACATCTGAGCAGCCCTCAGTCCCTCCCTCAATACTGCAGGTCCCAAACATGGGCCAGTAGGGTGGGTAAAGAGGCAGAACAACATCGAAAGTTTAGCTGCGTAAATGAAGTAAAATTTAACAAAACGCTGCTGCTTCAGACCCCGAACTCTAGCTGTTTTTGATTCTAGAACTGAGCCGGGTTTTACCTAGCTAGGAAGAGCTGGAGGGTTTGTGATTAGGCTGTACCCAATCTTTTAACCACTGGAAAGAAACCTAAAATAGCAAAAGCAGCTCCTTTTTAAATCCACCTGAAGCTTATTCACTCTAAATCGAAGTCAATTTCAGACTCAAGGTGTATCAGCTGTTAAGAACACCAAAGCTTGCCATATTAAGCAGCACTGATGGATGACACAGGCGGACCGAGGCTCTCTCAAGCTGTTCCTCGATCTGACTCGCACCCGAGTCATCACCATCAGTGGTGCGATGATACAACAATGACTCGGCCTTGTCTCGAACAGAGCGACAACAGCACGAACCGAAACGCCATGTCCTAACACTCAAATTCAAATCAAATTACAGTTAAAGCACTCAGATGCTTTTATCTTTATCACTTAGAATGAATCTGAGCAGTCTGGAGTTCAGGGTCCGGCCCTTTTCCACAACGCAAGACAGATAAAATGGCTGCCGTATAAACAGCACTTTTCAGAACGATCCATGTTGAGCTCCTGTTGCTTTAAACGATCATGTACGTTAATTTGTTCTATTAAGATCACTTAAAAGTTCAGCTTAAATAAATGGCTGTTTATAGTTTCTGTGTGAGGAATCAAACTACTTTAGACCTCAGACAGGCAGAGTTCTGGATAGATTCGGGCATTGACCAGGAGTTGGAACCAGCCACAGGTGTGACGTTCAGAGTCCGTTATTACGCTTAAGAATAAAGTCATAGAGAAACAAAGGGGCTGTTAATGTTCTTTAAAGAGAGGTAATAATGAAAATCATGAGAAATTAAAGGTGGTCTTCAGTCTTAGGTGGACTGTGGTAGCCTAGCGGTTAAAGTACTGGACTTTGGAACAAAAGGTCCAGGATTCAAATCCCACCTCTGCCAAGCTGCCACTGTTGGGTCCTTGAGCAAGGCCCTTAACCCACAATTGCTTGGATTGTAAGACTGTATGAATTGTAAGTCGCTCTGGATAAGGGCGTCTGCTAAATGCTGTAAATGTAAATGTAAACGTGTCAGGAGGAGGATACGGTGTGATATTACACGAGCTGAGCTGGGATTTGAACTCACAACCTTCTTTAAACCGCATTAGAGCGTTCATTTAACACTACGATTAAAACGTCACCAGGTTTGTAGCATATAGCTAAAAGAAGAAAGAATAAATGACAATAAATAAATGACCATTCTCAGACTTATTTTAAAGATACTGAGAGTGATCTTCAATCGTGGCCTCCCCTCCCTCAGATATGCCTGTGTGATGCCTGACCTGGCACTATAAAGACTCAATAAATTGCCAGTGTGTCACCCTCAGCAAGAAACGTTTCTCTTTTGACAGTTTTCATACTTTCTAAATTCTGATCAGGGCCGTGAGTCTCCGTTGCCCATCCCTGAAGAACACAAGTCACCAGGACAGGGCAGGTGCCCACCTGTGAAGCCCAACCTGGCTGGAAAGCACTGCCAGGATTCAAACTCCTATTAGACAACTGCTGTTTGTCCAGGGGTGCACAAACTTTTGCATGCGACCGTACGTGCCTCTAACACACACACACACACACACACATACAAAGACACCTTGACATTTTGGGCAGAAGCTTGTAGTGGCAAGGATTGGCATTTTAATCCGGCTGTCACTTTCATCACACTTACATTTCCTCTGTTTACACACACACACACACCACACCACACACACACACACACACACACAACAACGTACTCATCTGGCTAGAATAATCTGTGAGTCAGAAGCACTGGACATTGTTAACCTGGACCTGCAGGCTAAACAGGGAAGTGGGCACATGGAAACACTTCCTATCTCACCCCTCTCTCTCAACACACTCACACTCTCTCACACACCACAACACCACTCACCTATTGTACATACTTTTCCCTTCATTAATCAGCAGATTATTCATCCATTCAGTACACCATCCAAAATCTCACCCTCCTGTGATGCCAGCAGGACTTCCCGGCGCTTGCCAGTTTGCCCACTTCTGGGACCACCGATCTGGGACCAGTTACAAACATCACCATATAATGCAAAAGATTAGACATACATCTACAAACATCTATAAAAACAAAAGTCTAGTGGGTAAGGTACTGGACTCTGGACCAGAAAGTCCAAGGTTCAAATCCCAGCTCTGCCAAGCTGCCACTGTTGGGTCCTAAGACCCTTAACCCACAATTGCTTGGATTATTAGATTGTACCAATTGTATGTTGCTCTGGATAAGGGCATCTGCTAAATGCTGTAAATGGAAATGGCATCGAAGTGTTAGAGGAACTGGCATGAGTGTCCTTAATTGGCCAAACGACTGATTAAATAATCATTACAATATACACTATATTCACCCAATTAATAAATGAAAATATGTAATCAGTGCAACTTTACACCGCTGTTTTAACGTTATTAATATTTTGTTATTTGCAGTAGTAACAACGCTAACTGGTACAGCTTGTGGGTCTGCAGCCCTGGCAGTGCCCTCTTCCCATGCCTACATGTACAGTCCTGGGAAAAAACAAGAGCCAAGCCCAAAACGGTAAACAATATTCTGATTATTTTCAGAATAAACAGAAATTAAGTTATCGAATTGTAATATGGAACGTTTCAAAGAGGCTAACATGAGGGAAAACTGAGACTCCTGGTTGAGGTGCTGGCACCATGAACACGTTTGATGAAAATGGCACCTACAAGCCTGGCCGGAATTAGGACTGAATGCACTACAAGAAAAATAAAAAGCATAAATAATTCAGCTCAGCGTCGCTGATAGAGGATCTAGACTGACGCTACACTATCATTTTGCATCCTGAATCATTCATGATTGAGCCGTACTAATTATCGCCGCTTTACCATCAACCAGGTGAAGGGTGAAGCCGATACACTCGGAGCATCCGGATGTGTAAACAGCAGTAAGGTTCTAACAGATACAGATATAACATCAGCCAGCCGTGCATCGTATTACAATTACATACTCGACACTACTCATGAACTCACAAACCCAGTTATACCTGCTGGGTTTATTTTAGAGTATTACTGGATATACAGTGGAGCAAAAAAGTGTTTAGTCAACCACTGATTGTGCAAGTTCTACCTTCTCCTACCTAGAAAAATGAGAGTAGTCTGTAATTTTCATCACAGGTTCACCAACTATGAGAGACAAAAAAACAAAACCAAAAAAAAAAAAAAACAATTTTGAACATTAAAACCTTTGTTGGCAAGAAACAGACACCACTGTTAGGATGGTATTTTGGCCCATTTCTCCCATGCCAGATCTCCTCTAGAAAAAGTGATGTTGATCATTGTCATGCTGGAAGACCCAGCCACGTTCCATCTTCAATGCTCCTCACTTAATGGAAGGAGGTTTTGGCTTAAAAATCTCATGATACATGGCCCCTGTTCATTCTTCCCTTAACATGGATCAGTCGTCTTGTCCCCTTTGCAGAAAAACAGCCCCAAAGGATGATGTTCCCACCCCCATGCTTCACAGTAGGTATGGTGTTCTTGGGATGCAACTCGGAATTCTTCTTCCTCCAAACACGACGAGTTGAGTTTTTACCAAAAAGTTCTATTTTGGTTTCATCTGACCACATGATATTCTCCCAATCCTCTTCTGGATCATCCATATGCTCTCTGGCAAACTTCAGACGGGCCTGGACATGTACTGGCTTAAGCAGGGGGACACTCCTGGCACTGCAGGATCCGAGTCCCTCTTGGCGTAGTGTGTTACTGATGGTAGCCTTTGTTACGTTGGTCCCAGCTCTCTGCAGGTCATTCATCAGGTCCAACCGTGTAGTTCTGGGATTTTTGCTCACCGTTTTGCTCATGATCATTTTGACCCACGAGATGAGATCTTGCGTAGGAGATTATCAGTGGTCTTATATATCTTCCATTTTCTTACAATTGCTCCCACAGTTGATTTATTCACACCAACCTGGTTGCCTACAATTTTCTTCCTGGTGTCCTTCGACACCTCTTTGGTCTTGGCCATGGTTGAGTTTGGAGTCTGACTGTTTGAGGCTGTGGACAGGTGTCTTTTAAACAGATAACGAGGTCAAACAGGCGCCATTAACACAGGTAACGAGTGGAGGACAGAAGAGCTTCTTTAAGAAGTTACAGGTCTGTGAGAGCCAAAAATCTTGCTTGTTTGTGGGTGGCCAAATACTTATTTTCCACCATGATTTACAATGAAATTCTTTAAAAATCCTACAATGTGATTTCCTGGATTTTTTTCCCCTCATTTTGTCTCTCATAGTTGAAGTGTACCTCTGATGAAAATTACAGACCTCTCTCATCTTTCTAAGTAGGAGAACAATCAGTGCCTGACTAAATACTTTTTTGCCCCACTGTGTGTGTACACACATGTACACACGCACACACAAAAACCACTTATCAGTTTAATAATCTTGTAGCCTGTATATACTTTTTGTTGTAAATACTATTTTGTATAATTTGTACATTTTGAATTATTCTTCATTGTTCCTTTTTGTACAACTTTAGAGAGGATGCTAAACTAAATTTCACTGTTTTAAAATTGTTTATAACACCTTTCTCAGCGACAATAAATCTATTCTATTCTCTATATTATATACACACACACACATACACACACACACATACACACACACACACACATATATATATATATATATATATATATATATATATATATATATATATATAAAAATAAACACACTAACGCATATTTTCAGTCTGGAATTATGTAAAGAATAATAATGATAGTGACAGCCACGTTCCTGTACTTTTTTCTTGGAGCCCCGTTCCGAGTACTTTTAGTCTTTGGTTCCTTTTATAGCAATTTTTTTTTTCCATGTTTATTTTTATATCGTTGTGGGAGAATCAAGGTTTGGGCCTGTTTTGCTGCATCTGGACCAGGACGACTTAGTATTATTGATGGAACAATGAATTCTGAATTATATCAGAGAATTTTAAAGGAAAATGTCAGGACAGCTGTCCATGAACTGAATCTCAAGAGAAGGTGGGTCATGCAGCAAGACAACGACCCTAAGCCCATAAGCCGTTCTACCAAATAATGGTTACAGAAGAATAAAGGTAATGTTTTGGAATGGCCAAGTCAAAGTCCTGACCTTAATCCAATCAAAATGATGTGGAAGGACCTGAAGTGAGCAGTTAATGTGAGGAAACCCAACAACATCCCAGAGCTGAAGCTGTTCTGTACGGAGGAATGGGCTAAAATCCCTCCAAGCCGGTGTGCAGGACTGATCCACAGTTACAGGAAGTGTTTAGTTGCAGTTCTTGCTGCAAATGGGGTCACACTAGAAGGTTCACACACATTTGCCACGAATAATATGGAGTAAAGGATCATTTTCCTCAATACATAAATGACCAAGTATAATATTTTTGTCTCGTTTGTATAACTGGGTTCTCTTTATCTACTTTTAGGACTTGTATGAAAATCAGATGATGTTTTAGGTCATATTTATGCAAAAATATAGAAAATTCTAAAGGGTTCACAAACTTGAGCACAACTGTAAGTTATAGAAATTTACACGAGTTTGCTGACAGAAAGTCAGATCCTATGCTGTCACGCTCAGTTCAATTTATATAGCTAAATAATAATAGTTATAAATAATAAGCTAATCTCAGAAGATATCCCAGATAATAACTAGGCTTTATGGTAATTACATAACCATCGGACAAAACATTACTACTCTGTCCTCAGTATGATCCCCCACAGACGTATCTGTTCATTGGTGGTCTCCTTCCATCGAGGGAGCTGCAGACAGACGAGCTACAATCAGTTACAGCTCCTACAGCCGCCTATAAACACAATTCAGCAAAATGTGATCTAAAGCAAAACAAATAAGACCCCCCACAGCCAGAAACCCCTCATCATACAGATAATGCTCTCCAGATGAAGTACAGTCCAATCCGGGACGTTCCTGCCTCACAGCCAGAGGACTTTCATTTTTAGAGCTACTGTGAGGTGGCAGCTTTAGACAGAGAATCTGAAAGAGGATTTCAAACTGCTCACTGACGAGCTCCGTCCCTGAGGGGTACAGAGAAAGCGCTCAAATTCGGCAGCTTAGGGAACGCTTTATTCCTGAGGAAATTACACTTGGAAAAAGTACTGGTCAAACAAAACAGCATAAAACAGGAGAAACAATCTTAGATAAGACTAAATCATTATTTAAAAAAAAGAAAGATAAAAAAAAAAGAAAAGAAAACGGGCAATAATGAGTCTGTGAGCAGAGTCTGTACTGTACAAAGGAGGCTGGACCATGTACCGGACCTCTACCAGGAGCTAAAGTCCCCAAAACCAGTCCTGCCCTTGGGCTTCTTTGCTGCCGAGTCACTGCTGGAGGCTTTTCGGTCCTCGTCCGCTGCCGAACGCTTGCTGAAGACACAAAAACACAAGACTTTTAACCACAATATAACTTCAAGACAATATATGCCTAACTGAGCAAGGCTAAGGTGACAGCGGCAAGGAGAAGCTCCCTAAACGTTATAAGGAACAAACCATAAGAGGACCAAACCTCAATAGAGTGCTATATGAATAAACTTGGTAATAACTAGAAGGTGAACGCCAACGCCTTACCTAAATTGCTCTAAAAACCAACCAAAGCACATCACACCACAAAAGTGACCGAAATCTGACTGAGTCTGAACAATTCTGTAAAGAAAATATTCAAAAATCCAAAAGCAAAGCTGGCAAAGACAAATCCAAACACCCTGCTGCTGTAAAAGTTCCGATGTAAAAGTAAAATGTACGAAGGATTAAATGGGGATTGATCAGTTTAATAACTCAGTACTGTTGCAGTTTTCCTTCAAAGTGGAGAAAAGGGTTTTCAACACTCTAGAAGACAAAATAGACAGTCTTTCAAAGAGGCAAGATGATTTTCTCCATGTACTATACCAACGACATTCTTACGTCGGTGGAAAATAGGATAATAAGTAATAAATATAAGACAGAACTCGAGTTGTTTCTGCTCCTGGTCGATAGTAACAGTGTGTGCTGAACCTGTGAGCGAGTGCAGTGTGAGATATCACATAATACGGCTTGTAAAACATTGTGTGTGTAGGCTGTGAGCGTGCTACTGTCTGTGTGTGTGAGAGAGAGTGTGTGTGTGCGCGAGTGTGTGACAGGAATCAGTGGGGCGCTGTTGGATAATTATACCGATGTCCCACTGACTGCACAGCGAGCTTAGCTCACATCCTGAAACCCACTGAGCACTGGTACTACACCCAACACGCACACACACACACACACAAAACCGGGCTGGATTCAGCCAGACAGCATGATGTCATGCTCAGATTTTCAGGTGTTGGTTCATGGGTTGTAGTAAATGTTTAAATCTTTAAGCTTGTTTTATATCAGGACTCTCAATCCAGGCATCGTAGTAACATTTACATCTCGGATACACTGTCAGATGGTACTCAGAGACCCAGGTTCGAGTCCCAGGCACTGTGAGGACGTACGTTGCTGTCATGTTGACGTATTTGCCTACTCCGGGTCTGTAGGTTTTAGGTTCTGGTTCGGTTTTTGCTTTGCTGAGCGAGGCTGAGGTCTGACCTCTTTCTTCCGCCTCCTTCTGGGCCTCCTGCTCCCGTTCAGCTGCGATCTACAACACACACACACACACAGTTTATATACACACACACACACACACGCACACACACACACACACACACACATAGGTATAGTACAATTATAACCATGTACATCAGCCATACATATGTGCCGTGTCCAAAATAGTCCCCTTACTCAGTGGTTCCCAAACTTTGTGTCTTGGAGCCCCCCATGCAGATTCAGTTTGATATAAAAAAAAACCTAATGATTTTTAATACCTTTTATTAGCTTTTTAATGACCCTTTAATGCCCTTTATTAAAAATATTTTGTTCTGGTAATCTGTTAATACCAAAGCACTCCATCACTCGAATTTGGCATATTTATTGGTCCTGTGGATACGGTTCACCATCTAGAGAAAAACTGGCATTAGCCTACAAATCTGAAACGTGGTCCAGCTCAGGCACACATTAATGTTGAAAATTCACTTTTAATAACCATCTTAAATCATACTGTGTCCATCTGCCATTAGGTGAGAGATTATCACAAACAGAAACTCAGCAAGCAAACACGATTATGTAACTAACACACACACACACACACACACACTTCTGCTCACAAAGCTGCAGGAAAGCAGACAGACTTCATATTATAACAATCTCACACACACACACACTCTCTCTCACACACACACAGGCACACCTGTACATCTGCCTCTTCATACGGATCCACAAACACCATGGTGCTTATCAGCTTAATCTCAGTCTGTGATTTAGAGTGCGAGAGAGAGAGAGAGAGAGAGAGAGAGAGAGAGAGAGAGAGAGAGAGAGAGAGAGAGAGAGAGAGAGAGATATATACAGGCACACATTATAAATAAATCTTGGATTATACAAGGATTAATGCTGCTGTCTTTGAAGATTTAAATGCTCCAAATAAAAGAAGAAAAACCTCTTTAGCACATGGGGTTATGGCTCAGACCTTAACCTTGTGACTAAATAGAGGAAAGAAAGGCAGTCATCTTAACATCAACAGTCAATAGTAAAATTATTATAAGAACATTTCTAAAATAAAACAGACCAACAATTCATACGCGCCGCCCGATTCAGACAGGCACGGGTACGATGAATGGTACGAATAAATCACTCAGAACATTAAGCGGAAAATCAATATGTTCCAGTCCAGGCACCATTATGTTAATCTGTGATGTCACCAGTTTTTTATTCCTAAAAAGCCCTCCAGTTACAGCAGTTAAAGCAGGTTTTTAGGGCTGAATAAAGACCCGTGGGCAGGTGAAGGATGAAGACTTACAGGAGATGGTGGGCACCGGGTTTAAGTAAACAATAATAACCGCTCCGGCTCGAGAAAGCATGAAAGGTACATGTACGCTGAAAGAGTTCAGAAGCAGGAGAGACTGAGGATAAACAAACAAAGCTGAATGTTGCTAAGCTCTGACTCAGATCAGCAACTCGGAGGATTCTGTACAAGTCTAGCAGATCTGCCTGGCACCTTTCCATAACACGAACATCTGACTGATGACTGAAAATGGAGGGACAGGAACGCCGTTGGTACCTTGGGTTTGTCTGTTTTTGGATCGCTCTCCACATTCTCCATGGCTGTGAGCGTCTCAAATCCTCCGACCACCCTGGAAGAGAGACACAAAACTGATTTACTGAGTCTAAGACCGAGAAAATTCAGAATTTCAGGTCTTGAAATTCGATTCAAAATGCATAAAGAAATCCAGAAATGAATGGTAAATGTTGGCATACATCCCAAATTAGGTCTGGAAGTGGCAATAAATCTAAACACAGCAACATTGAACTTCTGGGCCTCTTTGAAGACTGTCTTGACAAAAAAGTGATTTCAAAGCCATGGTACCATTACATTGTTCAGCCAAGAGCAGCAGATACTAAAAACTAAGACTAGAGAAACTTCCAAAGATAAATGGAATGGAAAATGGAAAAGGTGACAATTATTACAAAAACATATTGCATTCATACAGTACAGTAGAAGAAAGTTTAATAAAAGTTGTTTTCATGCATCATATTTTATGTATGCATTTATTTCTCCTCAGTTTTAGTGTTTAGAGTTGAGTATTTAAAGCCTAATAATACTTTCATGACTGCATTTACACTGGAATCGGTTACAGAAGCAGGTGGTGCAGCTTGGAATCACAGGAACAGGTGAACAGTGGTGGTTTGGACCTGAGTTCCAAGTTCCACTGGGGGGAAACCTCAATGCTACTGCATACTGTGATTCCAGAAAATTCTGTACTTCCTGTGTCCTGTGTGTGTGTGTGTGTGTGTGTGTGTGTTTTGTTGGTCTAGACTAATGTTGACAGCCGTCTGAATTCCTGAGCTTGAGCAGGCAGATAACGTCCCACTGCTAAATGAGTTAGTCCGGCCCTGAATGATGGGATTGTGGATTTTTGTTCTGGAATGTTCTGGCTGAAGGGTATAACGGTTTCCTCTGGAACAAACTTTACACAGTGAGCAGCAAACATCTTCCCTCCGACTCAAAACCCAAATGCCAAGAAAAACCCACAGCTTATCACTGTAACTCAAAATAAACCAAAACTCACCTGCCAAACACAGTGTGCTTTCGGTCCAGGTACGTACAGGAGCGGAATGTAATAAAACTGCAAATAAAGGGAATTCAGTAGAACGTGAGCTTGTGTTTTGACGTGGCTGAATACCTGTAGGTAACACAGGATGGAAACACTCACAACTGAGATTTGTTAGTGTTGGGTCCGGAGTTGGCCATGCTGAGAACTCCACGACCCGTGTGAGAGAGATTGGGCTTAAACTCATCCTTAAACGGCTTTCCCCAAAATGACTCGCCACCTGGTACAGACACAGAATGTAAGAAACAGAAATACAGAATGAAAATGAAAGTATAAAACAATGATAAAGAAAGGAAAGAAGGACAACTGGAGGAAATAAAAATAAAAAAGCTAAGCATATGACAAAGGCAAGGGATAAAACAGGAAAGAAAGATGGATAAAGAAAAAACTGGAACAGTAAGTGAAGAAAGCCATGGGGATTAATAAATGAAACGAAGAGATAAGAGAACCAGATAAAGTCATGACAAGAAATTAATCTGTAATGAAAATGGACTGAGGAAAAAAAAAGAAAAGCAATAATAAGACAGACTGGAGGAAAAGTATAAGAAAATGATAAAGAAAGAAAAGGAGGACAACTGGAGGAAATAAAAAGAAAAAAAAAGCTAAGGATATGACAAAGGCAAGGGATAAAACAGAAAGGAAAGATGGAAAAAGAAATAAGGCACAACAGACAAATGCATTTGACAAAAAGGAAGAAAGAATGAAAACGGAACTAACATCAAAGATGGAGTTAATAAATAATAAAGGATGGGAGCAAACATAAGGAAGGAAGGAAGGAAGGAAGGAAGGAAGGAAGGAAAGAAAAGGTGGAAAGCAATTACTGTGAATAAAAAAAATAATACAAAGCATAAACAAAAAAAGGACCAATCAAAAATGTACTTATAAAGGAAGAGTATGTAAAAATAAATAAATAAATAAATAAATAAATAAATAAATAAAAAAAAAAAGAGAAAAACATTAGAAATAATTTGGAAGGAGGATGAAAATGAAATGTAAGAATAATAAATTGCAAAGAGCAACAGAGAAACAGAGCAGCACAAAAAAGAAGAAAGGGTGAAAGAAAGAAGTGACAGGAAAGAAAGAAAAATGAAATCAAGCATGGCATAAATACATAAAAGATGGGATAACAAGAAATAAAGGAAGGAAAAAGTGGAAATGAATTATTGTGAATAACAAAGTAATTAAAGAAAAAAACAAAAAGAACTAAAACTTGTGCGTAGGTAAGAAAGAAAAACAAACCGGAACAGTAAGTGAAGAAAGCCACGGGGATTAATAAATGAAACGAAGAGGTAAGAGAAGTAACGAGAAGAAATTAATTTGTAATAAACAGCGTTGTATAAAAGTAATAAGAGGATTCTATTAAAGCTCCAGTAAAAGCTCTCCAGACACGATGCAGTCACTGTCAGCTTCCCTGCTAGAACCGCGCCGCAATAACAATAAACACGACGTGACAGAGAGAAACAGATTTAATTTAGCAGAGCCAAATATCACTGATGCACTTCAGTTTGATATCCGTGATAAAGAACATAAAACCCGAGAGCTGCAAACATAAATGATTCCTGAGAGAACCAACAGCGAGGAAAAGAAGTTATCAAACCGAGTCAAGAAAACTGTGCTCTCCTTTTACAGGCAATTTAACACAGATACCGACTTTAAGGAGTTATATTTTTTATCTTTTATATTGGCTATATAGACTTAATACTTATGGTCCAAATATGCCAGCAACAGTTTTAAAGGTTTATTGTTGAGACTATTAATCTCAAACTCACCAGTAATAAGAAAGACTTACTCACACATATTACATGACATGACATAACACGAACACAGATTTTAACTCTCACTGTAACACAAGGTATTTTAATCCGTCCCATTTAGAGACACCTCTTAGCCTAACAGAATCAGTGCCGACTGCTTGTGCCACCCCTTATTTTTCCAAGTACCAGTAACAAGTGGGTAAGTTCTGGAATTAGAACAGCTTATGTAAGATATGCTTTAGGTTTGTTTGTTTTTACGAGCACTTTTTTGCTCATAATCAAAAAAAATCTGTTACCAAGTCGTCTTGTTTTAGGCAATATCGGGCCTGCAGAATAGATTTATCAGCCAAACAATTTCCCGTCACGTTGATTAAATGAATTTTAAACTAGACCCACAGGTTTAAAGACGTTCATGGTCCCATAAACTGACCCCCAAAGTGGCTGAATTAATTAACTCGTCCTGCCTCCTGATCAAACGCTCTGCAGGAGTCGAGCTCAGCCAGCAGCCGTGAGTGTGTTCATGTACCCACAGATATGAGCCGTTAATTCTGCACCCAAATCGATGCCTAAACTGAACTCACCGAGAGCGCCTGAGCGTTTACCGCACTACAAACGCTGCTCAAAGCTAAACTCCTAACGTCCTAACGCAGAAGCTGACATCAGGATTTCTCCGGCCGGGGCTTACTGCTCGCAGATTTCTTTTCCAACAGCCTCGTAAACATTACCCAGGTGATATTTCTGCATTATTTATGACCTGGATGACATTTCCAATCCCCCGTGCGAATGACTTGATTAAAAAAAAGAGACGAAAACGTTGCGGAAAGTGAATTAACGTCCTGGAAACCAAGCCGGCCACGGAAACGAGCTGCAGCAGAGATCTTACACAGTTCGTTTGGGTGGATAATTAATAAAGACAAGTCTGATAACGAGCTGTTCATTACGTCAGTTCATCTCTCCCTCGGTTTTATCCCTGCTTGAGCTGATTTAGACCATAAATGTTTAGCAATAAAAACATCCAAGTACATAAAAAGATACCAAAACTATGTGGACACCAGAACGTCAAAGCTCATTTGAATCTTCAGCTGTGCTTTCACTCTGTGCCAGTGTTGCTCGTGTGTGTACTCCGTGTTTGCACTTCAAGTTGACGTACATTAGAGTCAACACTAGGGCTACTTTCCGTGCCTTGGGACTTGGAAGGAGGAAATCAAACACTTTCTGTCAGACTTAGACGTCATCATCACACACTCGAGACGCTGACCCAGGATTTACCTGAGTGAGACTTGTTGTGCCAGGCCAAGAGATTATTATTCTTAGCCAGGTGATGCCTGAAATGTCCGAAATGCACCGCTGCGACTCTAAAATTGCCGCTGCACCACCCACAAATGCTTTATGTCTGACCTTGCTTAGGTTTATATAACCTCAGGGACAGACCCATCCATTCGTTCGTTCAGTAATGACCACTTTAAACGTCCCTCTCGAGGTCTCTCAATGAACCTCCGGTTTGGTTCACAGTTAAACACAGAGTCTGATAGCATTTTATTTTAAAGCATCCGTCACACCACAGTCTGCAGCTTAATTATTAAAAAATGTCAGCGTCTCTGGTGCGAGGTTAAACAAACAGGCTGTAAAAAGCTTTAATGGCTCAGAAGGACAATTACACAGTGACCTATTATAAAAGGAACGCCCTTCAGCATCAAGAGATGCACCATACGTCTTAATTAGGTACGGACATAGGAACTGGTTTAGTTTGGTTCTCCTATCCTCATTCAGGAACTCACACAGATCAAGCAGAGAAGATGAGATCCTGTTACAGACCAAGACAAGGTGACCCGTCAGGACCCATTACCTGCTACCAGATAAAACTAGCCCTGTGCTTTCAAGTTGATGATTTAAAATTTCCCCTTTTGAGTCTTGGTTCTCCCAAGGTTTCTTCCTTATAACCCCCCCCCCGGTCACCCTAGGCTTGCTCAGTTTGGGATTGGCCACGGATTTCTCCACTGACAAAAACGCACAGAAGAACAAAAATGCCAGCACTTCGCTTTCAAAAACTAAATCTCACCACCACGTTCTACGCTTCCAACCATAACCAAGTCAAGAAAGATTTATTTCTATAGAGGTTGTTACAATGTAACATTGTCTCGAAGCATATTTACAATTTTGGATTATATTCTAATATCTAAGGCCAATCCCAAACTGAGCAAGCCTAGGGCGACAGCGGCAAGGAAAAACTCCCTAAACGTTATTAGGAAGAAACTTTGGGAGGACCAAAAACTCAAAGGGACCCGACCTTCTTGGGTAATGTTTTAATAATAATACAAAATAACATCTAACCGCAAGTCTAAGATGGTTAGTGCAGCTACACCATACATCACTAGCAGTGCCAAAAACAGTTTCAATTAGGATTCAGTCGTAAACAATTGTTATAAATATTATTACCTGTGCCCGTTCCTGTCGGGTCTCCTCCTTGAATCTAAAACAGAACGAACATGTAATCATTCAGATAACTAATAAATGCTCTAAATCCAGAAGTAGGTTTGTATGAACGTGATTAGAACAGGTCAGTAATCCAGTTAGTCATTTCCATTCTTTATCTAAGCCCTTGAACGATTCATTGTTCCCATTAATAAATACCAAACCCTCCAAATATCAGAGGGGTTATCTTCCTGGTGCGGGGCACGCCCTGATCTCGGTCTTACCATGAAGTTTCGAATGGAGCGGTGAAATATGGTTCCATCGTAATAGCCTTTCTTACACAGCTTTATGAAGTTCTCACCCGCTTTAGGAATCTGAAAGGAGGACAAAAGGTTGCTTTATTCAATCAAACAAATACAAATAAAACGCAACTTTCGCGATCGAAATACCTTCACAGCTTCGCCGTCATGCCGTTAGACAACAAAGCACCCGAAGTGAGCGCGGCTGCTCTAGCAGGGCAGACATGAAATGAACTGAGGTGTTATAAAGGTCACCTTCAACTAAAGGGCAGTGCCAGGCATGCCCTCTGGGAGAAATAAAGACCAGAGCAACATTAACAAAGGACGTATTTTTTTTGACCCGAGTTCGAACGACTTCTCAGCATAGAGCGAGTTCTCTCTTTTAGTGCCTAATAATTCCTTATTACCACGGCAGCCTAATTTTCTGCTTTTAACGTCACAACCAGGCAGGAAATAAACTCTAATTAGGTTAAAATACAGTACGAATTAGTGCGCATTTTAATCCGACTGCCACAAAAGCATAAACAGTCCATAATTACAATTAGAAAGAACATCAGCGCTTAATGTCAGGGCTGTGCAGCAATCCAGTGGACTCGAACCGTGGACTTCAATGCCATCAAACCAAAAATCTGAAAAGTCAGAGAGTTGAGAGAGAAATGAAAATAAACACTGAGCCACAAATAGCAGGCAGAGTGGTAAGGAGGAGGGAAAAAGGGGGGAGGAGGAGGAGGAGAGTCCATTCTGATTTTCTTATCACTGCCACTTCTTTTCTTTATCCTGATTTGACGAGAACACAGCCAATGAAAGGAAGAAAATAAAAGGACCCAGTTACCGGGGCCAAGACTGGAGAGGGCTGTCTCTATGCCAGCCGGGCAGGCTTTAGCTCACCTACCTACCCACACACACGCGGTTACATCACAAAGGTTGGACTTGTTTTCCTACATCAGAGAGCTCCTTCGAGTTAAAGAAAAGCTAAGCACAGCAGTTTGTTCTGTTTTTGTTACCATGTTAGATTTGTTGTAATGACTCCAGGTTTACACCCAGCATGTTTCTTTCACACATGGGCGTGTGCGACTTCAGTCATATCTAAAAAGCTACGAGTGTAATCTGGTACACGTCATGCACACTGCATCACACTGCAACTATGTGCACACCTCTTCAGACTAGTAGGTGCAGATATTTCAGCAACACCCTTTATAAAACACAAACACTGGAGGGAGACTGGGCGGGGCTTAAACCTAAAAACAAACATTTGGTATAATTTGTTATTCGAAAATCTGATCAGGATTGGGCCCCCGAGTCTGTGACAGGCTGAATTCGTTTTCTTTATAAAAATAAAAATGGGAGTGCTTAAGATTAAACATTGTACTCGTTTGTTTGTTTATTTATTGATACCAACCAGACACATTCAAACTGGGCCAATTTAGAGCAACCAATTAACCTAATGCATGGCTTTGGAATGGGGAGGAACCCACACAGACCCGGGGAGAACATGAAACTCTACATAGGCAATGAGTCTGAGGTCGAGACCGAACCGGGAATCTCAGGAGCCCACGTCCCCATTGTAGTCATGTAAAAGAAGAATAATGGAACTGGCTGATCGCAGATCTCACGACAAACAAAGTAGTGTTTAGGAGTGGAGTTCATGGACTGCACACGACACACAGTATAAATCCAAACATTGCTTCAAAGGGTGTGTAAATCAAAACCAGTCCTGTATTAGGAGAGTTCCAGCAGCTTAAGGGACTGTCCAGTTTAACTGCCCCTTTAATCCCAAACCTCATTTTGATGAAGCCCTTTCATCTTCCTGGAGACTCGAGAAATGAAAAGATCAATACACAGCAGTGTGTGTGTGTGTGTGTGTGTGTGTGTGTGTGTGTGTGTGTGTGTGTGTGTGAGTGAGAGAGATTCTAGCAGCTCACTTTTGTCCTAAACTGATTCTGTACCTGCTCTAACACACAGCGTATGTAAGCACACTGTACCTGTGAGTCAGTAAGTTTTATTAAGCCATCACTTCTCTTTAAATGTTGTTTATTTTCTCCAGTTCTATGCGCATCTGACACCACATCTGAATTCGAGACCCGCTGCGTTAACGGGGCCAGCATTAACGAATCAGAAAGGGACAGAAAGAGAAGAGAAAAAGGACAGACGGCTGCAGGTTCCGATGAACAAGCCGTACCGGCACAGTTCCAGGGTTACTGATGTGACACAGACTTACTGACTCACTCCGTCTGAATAAGCAACGGTAAGAGAGTTCGCATGTCTGGTCACGTCACCTCTTACATGAGCTACACTGAAAAGCAGCTTCTTTACAAGGCCAGTAACGATACGCTCTGCTCACGATAATCAATTTTACGTTCGATAAAAGACGTTCCTTTTCCTTTTATTACGAAGTGTAAACAATGCAAGACACCACACATTTTCTTGTACAAGTCTTTAAACAGAAACACTTCAGTGCCCTATATTTAAAAGAAGTGAACAGATTTAAAATTGTAAACAAAATGCTGTAGCTTCAGCATACCTTAAATAACCGAGTGAAAACGTTCCCCTTTCAATTTTGATTTGTAAACGGAAAGAAATCATGGCATGTACTTTTCTAATATAGAAAAAGTAAACAAATAATCTTTAGTCTGCTGCAATCCAACAAATCCGAAGCAACCTTCAATAACACTCCTGTGATAAAATGGAACCATTTCACTCAATTTAAATAACCAACCTTAAACTGAAAATCAAAAATAAACAAACAAGAGATGGTCTTTAATAGCACAAAACTACAATCTGAGGATTGAGCACAAAAAGGTGTCTGAAAATGTGATTGCGGATGCATTATCCCGAGTGTAGAGTTTGATTTTTATTGGTTTTGGTCACAAACAGGTTTGATCTTTTAAGGTGGTTTTTTTTGTTCTTTTTTTCATTAAAGGGGCTAGCACACAGACTGGTTGTGGCTGCTGTCCTCTATGTTTTGTTTTCTCTCTCTCTCTCTCTCTCCTCTGTTCTGATCGAATATGTGGAGAAACTGTCACTCAGCAGAATGACTTGCGTTATCGACGTATGAGGAGACAGTACGCCGAGTGTGGAGGCGGAGCCTATGCTTTAAAACGGAGTCGGGAACAAACGTTAAGGGGAGTGGGTTTCCCATTTCCAATTTTGGTTGTTTATAGATGCGGTGTGCTGGTGGTCGTTTGTGACTTTGTTGGTATTATAGCTCCTTGAACGTTTGTTTAGTGTTGGAGTGTCTGGTCGTTGTGGCTTGGTGGAGATGTACCTAGTGCGGCAGGACATTGTAAATGTATTCGTACAGTTCGTTAACTGCCTACCTTGGAGGGGGAGCAGGTAAGACGTGCAGGAACATCCATTTGCAACACGTACATTTGTTACTCTGTATAGACACCCCAGGTAAGAAGCGTGTGCCACCCGCTGTTTTTGTTTTATATAATGGTATTGTAGAGCAGTGAGGCGGGCTGGGTGTGTGAGCTTAGTTAGTCCTGGTAGAGTCTTTGGTGTGTAGAGCAGGCTTAGGCATTGCTTTAATTTTTTTTCTTTGGCAGCGCAGTAGAGTTCTCTCTCCCCGGCGACTTGAATAAACATTACATCTCCGAACCATTTAAGTACTGGTATTAAGAATACTGGTATGTGTCTGGTATGCAGTGTTGACAACTGATTTTAGGAATTTGTGGTTGTTGTTTACCAGTTTGGCTTGTAAATAAAATACTTGTTATCCCATCCATTTCCGTTTTTCTCCTTTTCTTTTTACCACCTGGTCATCTTTCAGTACCTGGAGTGAATTTTAGCCCATTCCTCCGTACAGAACAGCTTCAGCTCTGGGGTGTTGGTGGGTTTCCTCACATTAACTGCTCACTTCAGGTCCTTCCACAACATTTAGATTGGATTAAGGTCAGGACATTGACTTGGCCATTCCAAAACATTACCTTTATTCTTCTTTAACCATTCTTTGGTAGAACGACTTGTGTGCTTAGGGTCGTTGTCTTGCTGTATGCCTCACCTTCTCTTGAGATTCAGTTCATGGACAGATGTCCTGACATTTTCCTTTAGAATTCTCTGATATAATTCAGAATTCATTGTTCCATCAAGCCGTCCTGGCCCAGATGCAGCAAAACAGCCCAAACCATGATACTACCACCACCATGTTTCACAGATGGGATAAGGTTCTTATGCTAGAATGTAGTGTTTTCCTTTCTCCAAACATAACACTTTCCTTTTAAACCAAAAACTTCTATTTCGGTCTCATCCGTCCAAAAAACATTCTTCCAATAGCCTTCTGGCTTGTCCACGTGATCTTTAGCAAACAGCAGACGAGCATGCAAGTTTCTTTTTGGAGAGCAGTGGCTTTTTCCTTGCAACCCTGCCATGCACACCATTGTTGTTCAGTGTTCTTCTGATGGTGGTCTCATGAACATTAGTCAAATGTAAGAGAGGCCTTCAGTTGCTTAGAAGTTACCTTGGGGTCCTTTGTGACCTCGCCAACTCTTACATGCCTTGCTCTTGAAGTGATCTTTGTTGGTCGACCACTCCTGGGGAGGGTAACGATGGTCTTGAATTTCCTCCATTTGTACACAATCTGTCTGACTGTGGATTGGTGGAGTCCAAACTCTTTAGAGATGGTTTTGTAACCTTTTCCAGCCTGATGAGCATCAACAACTCATGACACACTTCCACAAACATGTGTTGTGAAGAGCAGAATTTGATAGATCCCTGTTCTTTACATAAACAAGGTACCCACTCACACCTGATTGTCATCCCATTGATTGAAAACACCTGACTAATTTCACCTTCAAATTAACTACTAAACCTAAAGGTTCACATACTTTTGCCACTCACTGATATGTAATATTGGATCATTTTCCTCAATAAATAAATGACCAAGTATAATATTTTTGTCTCATTTGTTTAACTGGGTTCTCTTTATCTACTTTTAGGACTTGTGTGAAAATCTGATGATGTTTTAGGTCATATTTATGCAGAAATATAGAAAATTCTAAAGGGTTCACAAACTTTCACGAACTGTATTTTGTATTTTCAGCACTAACAATGGCAACCACAACTCAATCACAGAATGAGCTGGCGTATGCAACACGTAACCAAGAGTGTACTTACCTTATCGCAGTGCAGCTCCAGGTTCAGATCTCCTTTGTTGGTGTGCAGACGGACGTAACCTTTCTTCTTAACGTAACTGTAACGAACCGCGTCCTCCGAAATAGCATCTGAACAAAAAGAAAAATAATAAAAATAAATAAATAAATAAATAAATAAGGTGACGGCGGTTTAATTCTTCATTCATCAGGGTACAATCCGGACATAAAAGACTGATCTGCTAAGTGTCGCTGTCACATAGGGGGCACCCCTGGTCTCCAACACAGCCCCAACTTTGATTAGAATTAAAGCAGAAATTTATGAAGCCTTTAAGGTTCTAAACTGAAACTTATATCGTATCGTAGAGTGTTTGAGAGCGTTACCCGCTTCATGTATGGTGGATGGAGTCATAGCAGTGGACGTGAAGGAAGCAGAAACTCTCCCTGTAGAGTAATGAGCCTAAAGAGAGAGGGGGGGGTCATTATAGCAGCAAGGAACCTTAAATTCTTTTAGTGCCAACCTGAATAAAATGCCACCATGATTCCAGCTTCTCTCTCAAACATTACGTTTTACTGATGACTAGAAGATCAGTTTATCATGATTACTAATAGGGATATGATGGCACACTACTAAGGTACAGTGGGCCCATGGTTCGGTAGGCATCACTATTTTTATACATACAAAAAAAACCTTTATACACAGAGCTTTGTGTTTCCCTAGACAAATAAAGTGACAGCTACGTGTTTGCATCCTGAATCGAGCATTTAAGGACCATTCTTAGTGGACAGGGGGCAAGAAAGAGGAGTTAAAAACCAAAGAGTGGGCACAGGTGGTCAACTCAAGGTCAAGTCCACTGCCTATACAGGGATATTAATGATGTAAGAACACTATGATGCATCGAGTTGGATGAGGAGTTCTTGTTTGTTATGGCATGTACTGCAATTACGCTTTTCGAACACCAGAGGGCAATCATAATGTCATGCTCACGTCCTCAAATCCCATTCAGTGTTGTTTTACACTTCAGAAATAAAAAAGGAATGCCTTGTGTTGAATGCAAGATGGATAATTGTGCGAAAATCGAATTGTGAGCAAAGTGAAAAAGTCGACACACTATCCCTGGCGATAGATTCCATCCAGATCCTCCTAGGGGACCCCTAGATGTTCCCAAATCAAGCGATGAGAGGTCCAGCAGGTCTGGGTCTAGCTAAACACGTGAGAGTGGAATCAAGGTGCTCCCTGTATAATGGCAACTTTACCAAAACAATGGCCAAAGTAAACCTCCTCTGCTTCTATAGGTTTAATAACACAAGACATCCAGAGGAATTTTTGTTTTAAGACGTCGTGGCACTCGGGTAACAAAGCCAGGCCGAGGCTGAACCCAGACAGCAGGCAGAGGGCATTGTGTAGTCCTAGAGGAACTCGCTGAACTCTGGCCTGAATTGAATTCATTCCACGAATAGCAGCACGTGTATTATTTGCTCCGTATAAAGTTACAGAATACTGCCAAAACATTCTCCAAGAGAGAGCAGAGCTCACATTGTGGTACGACTTCAGAGTCTGGATGTCAGGCTATTTCTGCAGCAGCAGGTCTGGCTGAAATAACCCGCTGTTCATACCCACGGGCACAGTTTGTACAGCTTAAAGTGCGGGGGCAGACTGGTCCAAACGAGCCGGTAAAAGAGCGAGGGCAGGTCGGTGCCCTGCACCTGCACCCACACCCACACCCACCGCGCACACACACACACACCCCCACACACACACTGCGGTAAGAGAGGAGCACGACTCATGATGAGTCATACCCAGGAGCAGCGGGCTGCTAGTGCCACGCTCTAAAATGTAGAGCAAGAGCGCACTCGCTTTCAGTGCGTCACTCTTAACATGACATGGCACCGCGGCTGACTGGTCGTGCTCGCGCTGCTGTCAGCGCCACCCCGGCTTAACGCGGGTATTCATAGCTTTGTGGGGACAAGAACAAGTGGAAGAACCTCACAAATATAGTAATACACGCAAAAGTGTGTGCTGAGGTGAATCCTGCCTCTCGGACACCACCAGCATCACGGAGCAACTGGAGCAGAAGATTCAGCCTCACCAAATCAGTCTCACTCTCTCTCTCACTCTCACTCTCTCTCTCACACACACACACACACACACACACACACACATATTGACCCACTTTATTTCAGACAGTGTCCAGACCAGGCACACACTCCAACTAAACAAACTCAAACTAAGGATGGACTGATCCAATACCAAGTAGCGCTCTCTGACTGATATCACTGGACTGGCATCAGTTTGGGCATCGATACGGGCACTACTGATCAAACGACATTTTAATTTTTTTATTTATTGACTTTTTTACTTTTTCATTTGTCCTGGTCACTACTGTCCCTACTGCAGTGCCCTCTGGTGGACAAACTGCGCAACAGCAACACTGATAACGACTAGAATCCATGTTCAACATTTCCATTACTGTTTTAATGATCATTTATGAGCCGTTACAAATGTAAATAATGATTTATCCGCAATAACCATATAACGATCGATCATACAATCATACAATTTAACAGTCGACTCCTAGTTTCAGCCACAGCGACTCTTTTTGACTTCTTGTTTTTGGCATAGAAAACAGACAGATATTGTAAAGCCTTTCCTGAAGCAAACAGTGACAGCCAGAATGTTGTTTTTTTTTTTTTTTTTGGAACTTACAGCGTTGAGCTTGTCGGTTTTCTTGGCCTGTGGCTCTTTCATGGTGGAGGCCAGCAGCTCATCACCTTTGTACTCCTTATAGAGCTCAGCCAGAGTCTCACGTGTCTCCAGGTTTGTGGTCTTCAGATGGTAGGCCGGGTTCTGCTTCGCCTTTTCCTCTTCTAAGAAAGAACAGCAATTATCATCCCGCCTTCAACTTGATTCAAATCTGAACAGGGCTTTAAATCGGAATTTAGATGAAACTAAATCCAAACCTAATTTCTTCTGTTAAAGGTTCCAGATAAGCCATATCAGTGTTTCTTTCTCCTCCCTAGAGATATTTTTAAGCAGAATGACCCACTTATCACCCATCTGCACTGCTGTTACCACTTTAACCCCGTCTTGCATTGCAACTAAGATTTAAACAAATTTTAAAGGGGCCTTTGGCAAATGCGAATCAAAGTCACTTAGATCTCTAAACGGAGGCTTTAAACATCCCTACAAATATTCTCGTATCACCCAGAGACATGAGGAACAGAAAATTTAAAATTATACAAACTTCCAGCTGATCAACGTTGTGTTTTTTAGTTTTTGTGCTCATCTCATGGGGTTTATTACCTTCCAGAGGCGAGAGTTTTATCACTGAGGAGATGAGACCATAAACTAATCCAATCCGAATAGGGCTTTTATTGCTGATAATGCAATTAAATGCAAAAATACTCAAAGCAGCGAAGGGAAGAAAGAAAACCAAACCTGGGTCCAAAACTTTCATGTTGTTTTTCACATGGAAAAAATTGGAAACGTTGAACTTGTCCAGATTTGTGGGGTCCTGTGAAAAACATGAACAAGAGAAGAGTTATTATTCACAGGACAGATATTGTACACGTTCACTAAGACTGCATATTTAATCCACGTCTGTTAAATGACATTCACATTTAGGGTTACAGTTCTGGAAAGTACTACTGGCTTCAAAAGTGATGTTTTTTGTTTGGTGATGATAGATCACATAGAAACCTAGACGTCTTGATTTAAAGATGTAAAAACTGATTATTAAAAGATCTTTTCCATCTTATGTCAGAAGAACAAACAGACAGACCCTGTAGATTTAGCTCTGAAGCCTCAACTGGCTTAGTAATGCAGAAACAAAATGTAGATTTAGTCGGAAAACAAAGTTCACCAACCTGTCTCACTACTAAAAATAAACATGTGACAAAGCATATGTTTATGCAGTGGACCTGACACACACACACACACACACACACACACACACACACACACACACACACACACACACACACACACACACACACACACACACCTGCAGTGTGATGATATCCTGGCGGGTAAACGGTTCGTCAGTCAGCAGGTCTTTGTAGCTCTTTGTCTTGATGTTCAGCTGCTCCACAGCCTGAATGACAGGTCAGATTAATTACACACCCCACATCCAGGACACAGATATTTAGCGAATAACGGCGTAGTCGCACCTCGTAGGAGAAGACGTTGCCGGTGATTTTGTTAGCTACGATGTTGGAGTTGTTGGTAAAGACAGTGTACAGAACGGGGCAGTGATACTTCCCTTAGAGAGAGAGAGAGACTGGAGTCAAATAACGTTCAGCTTCATTACAGCGTCTCAGAGTTAATCAGTTAAAATGGAGTTACCTTCATTGTTTTTGTGAAAGTTCAGCTTGATAAGAGACTTGGCCTCGAGTTTCTAACAGAGGCAACAGCAAACATTCAGTTAGATGTGCGGACGTAATTATTAATTAAGCACCCAACAATCACATGCTTTTGAAAATCAGTTTGGATTTTGTGAAGTCTTGAAATTTAAGTGACTATAAATTGAAATGGTAGACGCCCCATTTCTCTAGTCATTGTGATAACTGCGTCAGATTAATACCTGCCCCTCATTAGTATTAATCTACACTACTGTATGTCCATATCCCCACCTACGCACACTAGCTATTAAACCATATCGCTGGTTACAGACCCTGTATATCGTCCGGTTTGGTCCTCATTATTATTTCCCTCTAAGACGTTCGCACATTTTTAGCTCCAGCTGCAAAAACGCCTCAAGAGACAGACATTTTGCTATGAACATAACTGATATGACATTAAGCGATTTGAGAGCACAGTAGTGCACTAATACTTGAGTGGAGAGCCCGGTGGGATTATAACGCATGAGCAGATCAGCGCTAACACGCACGTCTTATGTTAAACGCCATTATGTTACAGCAGCTCATGATCAATAACCGAACGACTAAAGAGCGTTCGTCTAAAGACGACGGAATCCTAATATTAAAAATTCACAACAATAAACTGGATGATCTCTTCGGAGAACGTCAGCTGTGTCTGTGAAAAATAAGACTGCTCTGGCACTCTGATTCTACTCATGTAACGTGAGAATGGCGTGAGGTCACGGTGCCGCATCGTCCCGACTCTCGTACGGACCATAAATCAGATTTCATACGGTTACTCACATGTCCGAATATTACATCAGAAGCGGATCTTATGACCTTTAGATAAATGCTGGTGATGTAATGGCTTACAAATGGAAAGACGATTGTGAAATGAGGACGTGCTACTTTTATCTCAGATTACACACAATCGATATGGAGAAGAGCAAGAACAAAGTGAAATGCCGAGTTGGTTAAGTGTAAGAAACCTGTGCCACATAGGAACATCTACATAGGAAGCCAAATTTGAAGCAGAAAAGCAAAACATTTAGTTTTCACGCTGTAAAAAGCACCAGAAACGGATCCAAAAGTAGTTCTGTGATTTATAAACAATTTGATTCTGATTATATTTGTAATAAGTAGTGGAGATGAATGAAGCTAGCAAACAAACAGAGCTTAAGGCACAAATCCCAGAAGTTGAATCTGTTCATCTGGACATGAGGTTTTGTGGGAGAAACGTTTCATCACTCATCTAAGTGACTTCTTCAGTCTCAGCTAGTTGGAAATCTTCCCCAATCTTATATACAGCACCTTTGCGTAACAACTGGTACCAGCACCACTGCATAACAATGGGACCGGTGATCAGGTTAATATGTAAAATAGCCATGTTCATTAATGACAATGGCCACGTGTGCCATTCACACAGGATTGGGGAAGGGCTGCGATAGCGGTGTTGTAAGATGGTGAGAGGTGTACTCTGAGGCCCCCTCCTCATTTTAAGGATGGACGTTCCCTTTTCACAAAAATGGCTTCTTTTACTCCATGTTCAAACCATCGTTCCTCCCTATCAAGGATCTGCACGTCTTCATTCTTGAAAGAGTGGCCACTGGCCTGTAAGTGGGTGTAAACCGCAAGAAAACAAAGATCCTCCAGAAGGCATAGAACCAGCTGCTGAATGAACGAGTGAGACAAACCAACTATACCACTGATGCCGTGAAAGTCAGAGAGGAACAGATCCGACAGAGACTTGCATCATGTCTGGATGATACCACCTTCCAGCATGTGATCAACTTCACAGAAAAGGCTCTGTTAGAACAACATGAAAAGTCTAAAAGTAGACAGCAGAAGACGTTCGATCTTCTTGCTGCACGTCAGAGACACCGGCGGACGGATGACACTCTCAAAGGCTGGAAGAGAGATGGAAGACCGACACAACCTGTGGATGTGGACAAGTGGGTAAAGAACTTGTCTGACAACTCATCCAGGCGGAGAAAGATATCTTGGCTGAGGGGCTGAATTTTGCCGTAACACAGAGGCAAAGACCGCTAGTGTAACTGATTACAGCCACGGAATCAGCAATCCACAACAACATCGCGGACATGGAAGCAGAACAACTGCGAATGAAAGTTTCAGCCTGCCTTAGCAATGCGAAACCACTGCTGTCCAACATCAGCAGAGAAGAGGAATGCACTCACGACTCTCAGTTACGATAATGACATCATCCTTCCAGTGGACGAAACCAGGTGCACTGTTTTATTAAAGCAGGCAGACTATCATGAGAAAGTTCTGACTCTCCTTAGAGACACTAACACTTATGAGCCCCTGTAACCAGACCCTGGTAGTGGGAACAAGGAAAAAAGTGATAGCTTGTGTGAAGCTTTCAGAACAGGACAATGCTATTGACTGCCCTCTTTACCACAGATTATACTCAGGGGAGGCTGCACCTAGTCTGTATGGTTTACCTAAGATACATAAACAGGATGTGCCATTACTCAGTGATCAACTCAGTGACCTACAACATCGCTAAGTTTCTGCCATCGATCCTCAACCCGCTGATGGGCAGCACGGATCATCACATCCAGAACACTATGGATTTTGTGGATCAGGTAAGGGACGTCATTATGTCTCATATGATGACACATAAGGTTCGACTCTCATCATCCACTGGAGCACAAACTAGGAGTCATCAGGACACTGTACCACCGAGCAGACAGCGTCCCCACTGACACAGCGGCCAAGGATGGAGAGAAATCTCACATTAAGCAGGCCCTGGGCAAATGTGGTTATCCGAACTGGGCCTTTGTCAAAGACAGTAAGACGCCCAAACAGTGCTCCAGCAGACTGACGAGAGGAGAACAACAACCGCAGTCTAAGCGTAAACCAGTGGTGATTCCATAAGTGGAAGGCACATCGGAACAATTGAGACGCGCATTTTCCAAACACCGCGTCTTGGTGGCGTCCCCACAAATCAGGTCCCCCAGCACAAACAGAATAATGTAGCGTACGCTGTTAAGTGCCGAGAGGATTGCCAGGAATTGTACATCGGGGAAACCAAACAGCCACTGGCAAAACGGATGGCACAACATAGAAGAGCTACCTCATCAGGTCAGGACTCTGCGGTTTGCACCCACCTACAGGCCAGTGGCCACTCTTTCAAAGACGAAGACGTGCAGATCCTTGATAGGGAGGAATGATGGTTTGAACACGGAGTAAAATAAGCCATTTTTGTAAAAAGGGAACGTCCATCCCTGAACCGAGGAGGGGGCCTCAGAGTACACCTCCCACCATCTTACAACGGAGCCATGGCAGCCCTTCCCCAATCCTGTGTGAATGGCACACGTGGCCATTGTCGTTAATGGATATGTCAATCTGCATATTAAACTGATTACTGGTCCCATTGTTATGCAATGGTGCTGGTACCAGTCGTTATGCAAAGGTGCTGTATACAAGTGGGGAATTTTTCCAACTAGCTGAGACCGAAGAAGTCACTTGGATGAGTGATGAAACGTTTCTCCCACAAAACCTTAAGTCCAGATGAGCAGATTCAACTTCTAGGATTTTCTTACCTGTATTATTGAGCATGCATCAAAACATTAAGGAACAAATGTTTGAACTTAAGAAGAAGACACCCAAGGATCCTTTTAGTCTGTGAGAGACATGTTCGGACACGTATACAAAAAATCTCATCATGCATTTCCCCGTTTCTAAACTTCTCCTTCCTTCATTAAACCAATCAATCAGCTGTGCTTCTGGTCCAGCAGTGTGTCCCCTCAGATTAACACACACACACATACACACACACACACACACACCATGTCCAGAGGCAGACCGACACAAACAAAGGTGTAACACACACAAACCCAGACACACACAGACTAACCCAGAGCACTGAACCAACCATCACCAGCTCCTGTCCTCCCACCTACCACAAAATGTGTTCATATAATAAATCCGGCTGTTTTTTTTAAATAAGCTTGACTTATTCAACACCTTTAAAACAACACCCAGTTTGCACTGTCCTCTGTTACATAACAAGCTCATTTCCTAACCCCCCATCGCCCTCTACTGGTTGAACGTGTGCAGTGAAGAGCAGATTCATGAGTAACAGTTCTGAGTTCTTCATTTTGCTGAATTCCAGCAGGATTAGAGTTAATTAGTTGATTACGAAATGCGAAACAAAAAAACCTTCCTTGTACAAACCTCTCCTGAAATGGGGTTGGTTCCAAACTTCTTGATCCATGGAACTATGCTCCTTTAGAAAAAACACAAGCAGGTTATGGTCTTATAGAGTTTGAAATAAAATAAAAGCGCAAGAATGTATGAACACGATCTTTTCAAAGTTTAATCAGTAAACAAATTCTGTACTGTTCATGCACTAACGTCTTGCTTAATCACCTACATTTGAGGTAAGATTAAAGTTCATACTTCATACGCTTCATACTCTGTTATAACAGTGCAATTATTCCACGAGCAGGGGAACGGCTCTCGTTAATCAGACTGCAAGTAAAAACAGTTCTATAATGACATAAAATAAACGTTTTGAGAGAACTTGAGCGACTCACATGAGGTCAAAGACCACACCTTCTTCAGTGCACATGGGATACTCAAACGGCTGCAGAGATAAACTGGAGAGACACAACAATCAACCGGAGATACTAAACTACAGTGGTGCATGAAAGTTTGTGAACCCTTTAGAATTTTCTATATTTCTGCATAAATATGACCTAAAACATCATCAGATTTTCACACAAGTCCTAAAAGTAATGAGATTTATTTAATGAGGAAAATGACCCAATATTACATATTAGTGAGTGGCAAAAGTATGTGACCCCCCCTGTGCAGCAATAACTGCATCTAAACATTTCCTGTAACTGTTGATCAGTCCTGAGGAACTTTAGCCCATTCCTCCATACAGAACAGCTTCAACTCTGGGATGTTGGTGGGTTTCCTCACATTAGCTGCTCACTTCAGGTCCTTCCACAACATTTCAATTGGATTAAGGTCAGGACTTTGACTTGGCCATTGCAAAACATGAACTGTATTCCTCTTTAACCATTCTTTAGTAGAACGACTTGGGTGCTTAGGGTCGTTGTCTTGCTGCATGACACACCTTCTCTTGAGATTCAGTTCATGGACAGATGTCCTGACATTTTCCTTTAGAATTCTCTGATATGATTCAATGATGGCAAGCCGCCCTGGCCCAGATGCAGCAAAACAGGCCCAATCCATGATACTACTACCACCACCATGTGTCACAGATGGGAGAAGGTTCTTATGCTGGAATGCAGTGTTTTCCTTTCTCCAACCATAACGCTTTTCTATTAAAGCAAAAAGTTCTATATTGGTCTCATCCATCCACAAAACATTCTTCCAGTAGCCTTCTGGCTTGTCCACGTGATCTTTAGCAAACTGCAGACGAGCAGCAATAATCTTTTTGGAGAGCAGTGGCTTTCTCCTTGCAGCCCTGCCACGCACACCATTGTTGTTCAGTGTTCTTCTGATGGTGGACTCATGAACATTAACATTATCCAATGTGAGAGAGGCCTTCAGCTGCTTAGAAGTCACCCTGATGTCCTTTGTGACCTCGCCAACTATTACATGCCTTGCTCTTGGAGTGATCTTTGTTGGTCGACCACTCCTGGGGAGGGTAACGATGGTCTTGAATTTCCTCCATTTGTACACAATCTGTCTGACTGTGGATTGGTGGAGTCCAAACTCTTTAGAGATGGTTTTGTAACCTTTTCCAGCCTGATGAGCATCAACAACTCTTTCTCTGAGGTCCTCAGAAATCACCTGATTGTCATCCCATTGACTGAAAACACCTGACTCTAGCTTCACCTTCAAATTAACTGCTAACCCTAGAGGTTCACATACTTTTGCCACTCACTAATATGTAATATTGGATCATTTTCCTCAATAAATAAATGACCAAGTATAATATTTTGGTCTCATCTGTTTAAGTGGGTTCTTTTTATCTAATTTTACAACTTGTGTGAAAATCTGATGTTTTTCAAATTTATGCAGAAATATATAAAATCCTAAACGAACTTTCAAGCACCACTGTAAATCATTCCACACAGTGCAGTTTAATAACTTTCAAGAAAACTAACAAACAATAACCATTCACAAGTCAGGCATCACATACAGACATGACTGGCAGTGCCTGAGAAACATTATCACAGGTATCATAATTCAAAAACACAGCACAAAACTCACCTGCAATGATCAAATGGCAGTCGTCTAAAATTGGACTGCTGGACTTCTATAGGTAACATAAAAATAAACAATTACTCCGCTTTGTTATACGTTTTTTTTTTGTTTGTTTGTTTTTAAACAGGATTTCCATATCAGGTCCATCACAGAATTAACATCACAAAAGTGATTAATGAAGGCCACCACACTTTAATAAGCCTACCTGCTTTCTTTCCTCCATAGAAACTAGTGTACTCTGCACAGGTGATGTACCTGAAAAAAATGAGTAAGAGCACCTTTACCACCTGTGGAACATTATAGCAACGATGCAAAGGGCACAAATCTTAACTTTCTTTTCAATTGTTTTCACATTACAGCCACGATTTCTCCTGGTCAGGATGCCTAGTCAGTGCCTGACTGCCAGGACTCAAACCTGGGCCCTTGTGATGGCAGGGTCATGTATTACTCCAACGCACCACCGGAGCACCTGATTACTTACTGATTTATTAAAATGGGCAGAAACCACATAGCAGTATTATCGCTTATCCTGGTCAGGGTCGCAAGGAAGGGTCTGGAGCCTAACCTGGAATTCATTGGGCACAGGCACACAAGGTGCCAGTCTATGGCCGGTTTCCTTCAGGCCCTCAGGAATTGGCATTTCAAAGTCTGGCTCTAATACTGAGCCACTAAACACGTCAAAGTGGAGTTGAAATTGTTTTCATTTCGAGAATCAAGTGAGCCTCAAGTGTTAAATCATCTAGTTTAATCGTGAATTAGGTAATATCTCGTACAAGAAGCAAATAATAGGGTTGCTTTGTTAGAACTAAAGGTGCGTCGTACAAAGCTTTGCACTTATACGTCACTGTGACGTACCTCAGACGTTCAGGAGAAAGACAACTACAGTTCGTGCTCAATTTCGACGAATTTAAAATGTAAAAAATGACTGTCTGACATCCTGCGTGGAAGTGTCGATAAAATTAACGAACTGTTGTTGTCGTCCTCACAGTAATCTGGACACCATTACAACCCAGGTGTAACGCCTTAACCGTTCTCCGTACACCAACATCGAGAAACTTCTCTCGTTTCTTCGTCACAATTTTCGTCCTTTCTCACAGTACAACGATTAATTCGATTAAAATGAGTATAAATTTAAATAAAAGTTTACACAGGTACTCGCTTTCGTTCATCGCCCTGGCCATTTTAATCGTTTAAATGTTAACCGTCACCTGTACGTAACTCTCGTTAGGACGTGTTACAGTACGGCTGTGTACTAACGCATAACCATAGTATAGCAGTCCGATTTGGGACACAGCCTTTTCTACTTACAGCGGAATATTTGGCTCAGTGGCTAACGAACACTTAGCTTGTGAAAACATGACAAAACTTTGAACAATCTGAACTTACATCTTATCCTTTTGATGCTGCCGTTTCCCCATTTTGTGTCGATACCGAAAACCTTAGCAAATTGATCAAAAATGTACAATTTATACGTAAAATCCAACACACACTAGCTATAGAGTGCACTTCAGAGTCTGCAGGCTGTGCGCTGGTAAAATGTGTCCGGCTAAAGCCACGCAACTTGTTTGTTATTCCGTCTTCGATCCCGCTTTTTAATTTTAACTTGGTGCGTATTCTAAACACCATTTTAAGAGATGAATACAATTTAAAGCAGTATAAAGTACTGTATATGATTTCCCTGCTTAAAAACGGGTAACTTCACGTATGTAACCAAAAATCGTGTGAAAAGATTGAGTCGGTATGCGATTAGCGTACAGTGATAGTTCAGCAAGCTAATATATAATATAAATACGCTTTGTTGGAATATTATTGGAAGTAATTATTGTACAATTTGGACTTCTCTCGGATGTATTGGTTGGACTGAGCCATGAGAGAATTTTAGCACAGCAGGTGGCGCTCCTACACTGATATAGCCTATACGCTCTTTGCACTTCTGTATTCTCCTTAGTGCTGCTGTAGCGTTTCCGGTTTTAAACTACACTTGCAATGAGCCACCAAAATGTCATTAAGTGGTCATAGCTTGGGAATCTGTTAGCAAATGTTTACAGTAACAGCAAATTTGTTATCAGGTTGTCGGTACATTGCATCTGTCGTGGTGTTTACTACAGTAATACCTCGAAGTTCGCGGGGGTTACGTTCCTAGACCCCCCGCAAATTTTGGACGGACAGCTAAAAAGCCCTATCTTCAAATGATAAACCCTAAATATGTCCCCAAAACACTTCAAGTTCATTTAAAAATTGATTTGGATACAGTAGCGTCAGCGGTATTCCCTATAAACGTAAATGGGTTGTTATGTTTTATATTAACATTAGACATATGCTAATATATGCAGTATAATTAGATACAGTAAGTAGAACATTAGTGTTACAGTATTAGAAATGATATACAGGTAGCAGTCTGGATCAGCTGGTGTTGGAAACGTAAACAAAGCAAATGCCGCATGAACTCTGTATTTCATAATACGACAGTAATATAACCGCATTAAAGTCGGCTTGCGGTTAGCGATTCGGGGCTTTTTTCCTCTGGAATTCCGTGATGGAGTCACGCTAAACTGTGATTAATGCTACATTTGCCTCGTGCTGATTTGTGAATTCAAATGACGTCATCACCTGAACCGAAATCATTCGGCATTACATTTCAGGGCTTTATTTTCAAAAGCTTATAACTTCTAAAGGTGACCACTTAGATTACTGACACCTGCAGTAAAGTGACCAGGCTGATTTGTGAAACTTTTCACAGTCTTAATTCTGTCTGTACGTGGCTCGTATAAACCGTGAATAGGGAAAATGATAACATGAGAAATAATTAAGCCTTTAATGTAACTCGCCATAAAACCATTCAACCAGACCATAGAACTTCAGAAACTGATAATACACAGAAGGAAAACAGGTTAAAGTTACCCTCCATCTGTTATGAAAGCTATCACAGATATAATTTTGTCTAACAGGCAGTTATTTACATACTGTGTATTATGTGTAGGGATTTTCTGATTTGTGAAAGCTTTCACAGATATAACTTTGTCTAATAAATTGTTGTAATGATGTTATTTATCACTTTTGGCATAATCTGATTTGTGAAAACTTTCACATATATAATTTTGTCTAATACATATTTATTATGATGTTATGTATAATTTTTAGGCATAATCTGATTTATGAAAGCGTTCACAGATATAATTTAGTATAAAAAGCATTTATTTATATAATATTTAATGACATTGAAGCATTATCAGATTTGTGAAAGCTTCCACAGATTTAATTAAGTATGAAAGGCATTTATTTATAATATTTATGACTTTTAGGCATTTTCAGATTTGTGAAACTTTTCACAAATCTGAAAATGACTACAATTAATAAATATTATATAAAGAAATGTGTTTTATACAAAATTATATCTGTGAAAGCTTTCACAAATGTGAAAATGTCTAAAATAAATTAATATTATATAAATAAATGCTTTCTATACTAAATTATATCATAGACAAAATTATATATGTGAAAGTTTTCACAAATCAGATTATGCCAAAAGTAATAAATAACATCATTACAACAATTTATTAGACAAAGTTATATCTGTGAAAGCTTTCACAAATCAGAAAATGCCTACACATAATACACAGTATGTAAAAAACTGCCTGTTAGACAAAATTATATCTGTGATAGCTTTCATAACAGATGGAGGGTAACTTTAACCTGTTTTCCTCCTGTGTATTATCAGTTTCTGAAGTTATATGGCCTGCTTGAATGGTTTTATGGCGAGTTAAATTAAAGGCTTAATTATTTCTCATGTTATCATTTAGAATTTTTTTATACGAGCCACGTACAGACAGAATTAAGACTGTGAAAAGTTTCACAAATCAGCCTGGTCACTTTACTGCAGGTGTCAGTAATCTAAGTGGTCACCTTTAGAAGTTATAAGCTTTTGAAAATAAAGCCCTAAAATGTAATGCCGAATGATTTCGGTTTAGGTGATGACGTCACCCGAATTCACAAATCAGGACAAGCCAAATGTAGTATTAATCACATTAGCGTGACTCCATCACGGAATTCCAGAGGAAAAAAGCTCCGAAACGCTGACCGCAAGCCGACTTTCCTGCGGGGGTGTACTCCAGCTGGTGTTTCCCTGAGTGCTGTAACTGTTCCACTCAAAAAGCAGTGGCATATTTCTTCTCCCACCTTCTGGTGTTTTAGGTTCAACAAGTGGTCTGGTATGAAATGTCTGCTACAGACCTTCGTATGTGGAGAAATGATAATGCGGTCCCGACAGATGTTTATTAGCCACTGTCTCCTGAGGTCACTCTGGGCTGGGAAGTTATGGAAACTTAAACTTCCATTAAATTTCGTAGATGCAGAGCAAAGAGGGACACAACAGTGCTCTGAATATTTCATCAGTAAGTTCTGAAAGGTCTTAAAAACCCTTAGAACGGACACTCATTTTGATACAAACTAGCCAAAAATGGAAAGTTTAGAGAGCGCTGGTGCTTGTAAACAACGCAAGCGGAAACGTACAAGCTGTACTAGTTAAAAATGGAAGTGCGTCATGGCCATGAATGCAGGGAGTCCATTGGGCGTTCATTGATCAGCATACTTGAAGACAAACCTTTGGTCTGTGAACTGTTACCACTCCCTTTAAAGGCCAAAGTTAGGTAAGAGTGGTGCCTCCCTAATTCCTGCATGTGTTCCTGTGTACTATTGCTCTCGAAATCCACGCAGTAAATATGATACGGACTCACAGCTAATCTCTTATCGTTAGTGTTTCTGACAGTGTGATTGCAGCACCCATAGGACGGAGGTTCCTGGCCAATATACGCAACACTGTGTCTGATATTCACAGCTAACCCTCTGATTTAATGCTACATTCATACAGGTACACTGTGCAACAACCTGAACAATAAGGTGCTGCTATAGGGGTTGTATATAGGAGGGCTATTACCTGATTTCAAACTCAGATTAGCAAAGAGACAGAATCTCTCTCAGTACAATACTGGCACCTTGCCTAACAGGATAAACACTGTTATTAATTTTGTTAGGGAGGTTAAATAGTCCAACGGAAACCCTTATACATCAGGAATTCTCCCACAGGCTACGGGTTTCTAAATAGGATGGAATTAAAGATAGATTTGGTACTGAAAGTTCTTGTCAATGTGTCATTGGTCACTTATGAACTTACCTTTATGAGGTCCAGGTTGTCGAGAGCAGTTCCATCCAGGGACAAAACAAAAGTGACAGAACAAGTAGCTTTTATCTAACCACCATTATAATTCCCAAAAACAATACAATGCAAATCCCGATCTTCTCTCCAGCAGACTAACTATGATCATGTTCAAAATTTAGTGATTTAGAAAACCTGTTCTCAAAAGAGTAAACCCTGTAACATCAACAAACGATGAACAAGCTCCATACTGAAACATTTTTAGATGTAATTTGTGCATGTCCAGAAACGTTTGGCTAAACTGTACAGTATAGAATACTACAAATCATAATAAAGTGCCAGTTCCTTAGATTTATTTTTAATATTGCATTTTAAGACATAGGAATCCACCCTTTAACCTGATAATTTAAAATAAAACCCTGACAAAAAGCCACAGTGGAAAATAGTGACTAGAAAATCTGCTGACAGCAGTAAGAATGTTATCAGGCAACAGCAGAATGTTATCAGGCAAGCAGTGATCAGGCAAAGTCTGTGAACGGTGTTTATGTTTGTTTTTATTTTATTGATATGACTCACATTTGGTAGGTGCCTTGTTTAAAAACAACAACAACAAAACTTCCCCTACCCAGAACAGAAATGCACTTCACATGTGCTTTAGTGCAGCTTTGCTCTTTATGGAAGCAGATGTAAAACAAGCCTAAAACAGGAGAACACAGTATCATAGCTCCTCCACAGGTCCCATTTCATTCAGTCAAAGAGAGGACGTTACTGATACGGCATTGGTATTGTGCAAAAAGAACAGACTTCAGACAGGCAGATGAGGTCACAATGACAGTCATTGATTTGATTTGTTTTCTTTTTTTATGATTGATTTATCTCAAGCACCAATTTATAATTCTATTTACTGCATTGGCTTTATTAAACCATCTGTTCCAATGAAAATGTCATTAAAAGGTGCAGGAACACTCATAGTATGAAACTGTGTGCAGTTTCTGCCCTCTCCTAACCCCAAAAGAGGTTCCAGTTTATTCACTTCACAGAGGTCAGAGGTAATATTAAGGCTTACAGTGATGGTTTGGGATCTATGTCCCTCTACCAATTTATGATGTCCCTAATGTGGCCCCACAGTCTAGTGATCCAAAGGTTGACCCCTAAGTCCGTCAGGTACTGCAGCTCTGGGGTCAGCATTTTCCTGCACAGTTTTCGATATTGTTTGTCCACATTTTTCTTAAGATTGTACCCCATGATAGACTTCTCGCCTATCGGTTGCCACGGCTTCATGGCGGTCTCTTGGATGCTCTTGGCGTCGACGGCATGGCCGCCTTCGATGCAGATGTTTGCCATTTGCTCGTTCCTTCGCCGTAGCTCCATCACTTCTTTAGCCATGCGCTCCAAGCCGTAGGCCTCCACTTTCCTCCAGAAGGTGGCGTTGAAGTGCTGGTAGAGCTTCCAGTCAATAGCATTCCACTGCAAGGCCTTGGCTCTGAGACTGGGAGTGAGCTTAGAGACAGTGGAGTCCTTACGAGCATTGAGTTTGAAGAACAGCAGGTCGTCCATTTCCCAGCAAAGAGCATCCCTAAGCAAGATGAGCGATTCCTCAAAATGCTCCACAAGCATGACCAAGTGGAAGTGTCTAGAAATCGCCCTGATGCCCTCTTCCACTTTTGCGTCGTCCAGTGGCAAGTTATTATCGTGCCCAAAGTCAAAGAAAAGCAAGTTCTTGAGGTAGAAGGAGTTGAAGCCCTCTGGGTCGTAATAAAGGTCAGGGTTTTGGAGAAATTCTCCCAGCTTATTGTCCCTCGGGATTTTCCAGGTGAATGGCACCAGGCGACCAAAGTAATGGAAGGAGGACTCAAACAGCTCTGCTGGATCCCTCAGGATGGTGATGTAGGTGGTGTCCGCTGGAAGCACTTTCGCTACTTCGGCTTCATTAAAGCGCATGTGATTGCACATGATGTTGAAGCACATTCCAGGCCCATAGTCCTTCACCTGCGAGTGGGAGAAGGGTGCAGGGTAGAAGAAGTCGTTCCGGCTGCTCGGGAAGGCAAACTTCAGACGGTGCTTCTCGCCAAAGCGGAACAGGATGTTCAGGAAGGTGCTGCTGGCTGTTTTGTGGGTTTTCATGAACATGATGTCCACCTTTGGGGTACAGCGACGATTCTGTCCTGAGCTTTGATGGGCATCAACGGTGGCAGACGTGGACTGGAAAGGAGATGGGTGGCGGGCACATGAGTAAGGCACAGGAACTCTGAGAAGAAAGCAACAGTTAGTATTATGACAGTAGGGGTTGATGTTAGTACTTAAACTGTTGGATTAAACCAGGAATCCTGACTGGCTAAAGTATAGTTTGGATAAAGCATCTGCTCAGCTCCATAATGAAGCCCCTTGCCAGGTTGGAACTTAATACTGTCAGAAGTCCAAAAAAGCTCCAAGTTTAAAGATAATATACAAAGCTGTGGCATTTCCAAAGCACTACCATTCCAAATGACTAATTTATACGTACAGCATTTGGTTTAATCAAAGGTTTAGCCATGGCTATTTAGAGTTGCACATCATTTCCATGAAGAAAATCAAAAGAACCATATAACAAAAATACCAAGCTTTCCAAACACTGAATTATTTGATGATGTGAGACAGAAGTGGATCTTACTCTGGCAGGCTGAACTGCACCTCTGGAGCTGAAAGGCAGTAGAGTAGAATCATGCAGCTGGTGAGGAGAGTGCCCAAAATCAGGCCCTTACACACTGACCTCCACTGCTTCACCTGCTTTCCGATCATCATAGCTGTAAGAGATACAAACGGACTCACACTTACTTCTACCCCAAATGCTACCTGATCAACAAAGATCAAAGGACATAGCTGATACCTCCCTGGCAGCATGTTTAAAAAAAAAAAAAAACCCCAACACAGACTTTGGACAACAGTGTCATTGACTTGATCTGTTTTGATTTGTTGCGATGATGTGGGTTAAAAAAACGGATTAGCTAAAATGACATTAAATATGCAGGAATGGGTTTTCAACTCATTACTTTGAAATTTGTCAGCAGTCTCTGTTCTAACCCAGATCTCAGTTATTAAGGTAAGGTAGTGTTAAGGCTTTCAGTAATAGTTTAGAATCAATAAATGTTGCACCGCTCCCTCTCCATAATGTACTCTCTATGTATTACATCTTAGCAGAATAAATAAATTCTGTACCATTTTTAAACATTCTTATGATAACTTATCTCAAATTAGTGTTCACTGACCAAAAATCAATACTAGTAGGAACTTTCCTTTGGCTATGCTACTCTGGATTCTAAGACACTGGCCTCTCTCACACTCACTGAGGGGATTTGTACAAAGTTGGTGGTCTGTGTTGGTTTCGTGTTCCTCTGTAGGAACACGGATATGGCTCTCACCATGGATATGAAGCAGATGGACACAGGGAGCATTGTGTTCCAGACCAACGTGTGATTATACGCAGGTAGTACTAATATAATTCAGTTGTTTACGCACTGGAATCAGCACTCGAAATGCAGCCACTGTAACTGAAACTCTAGATTTAAATCCCTAAAGCAAGTCTGAAAAATCAGACAACATTTTAATCCTGAATATAACTATTATAAGCTCGATCTGCCTCATGATCATCGTCCAATAGGATCATCCTTTGGAGGTTCCCAAACCATTCCTGATTGATTGATACAAAGAAATCTGAAATCTAAGCATCTCTTTCACCACTGAATGGTGAAAGGGAAGGATTTGGATGGACCCAAGCAATTGGGATAGATTGGATTGGATTGCTCACCTTGCTGACTATTGATCAGTTATTGATTTAAGAATGTTCTTATAACCCTGCTATCAGACTCTTAAAACAAACGGAGTCGTTATACACCTCTCTGTCCTCTCTTCATTCCCATTTCCTGTTCTATAACGACATTTCTCCGTCACTCTGCAAATGACTTTGAATGAAGTTCGTCATCTTACTTATTATTTCCCTCCAGTGCCCAATTATTACAGAACATCCTACTGCTTGCTTAATGAAATTTGTCCCAGGAGCATCAAAGTGCACAAACACCATCGTACCTTTAGCAGATTAGGACTTGACCGGATTACTTAATAAGACAAACCTAATTAAAGCCTTTTAATTGTGATCACCTTTCGTTTAATTATTTATGCTGAAACGAAGCAAGTATCTAACATTTAAGGTAAAAAAAACTTTAAGGAGCAGTGTGACGTTGAGAAATGAGAAAATGCTCCTTTCAGGTAAAGCACAGATAATGTTTCAGTGTTTTTTATTTCTTGAGAGTACAGTAATTCTGTTCAACCGTGTGGGTTGTGTTCCTGGTATCTTTCACTGAGAACATTGACATTAGAGCTCTTTTTAGATAGAGGTGGCAGCTTAAGTTAATATAAGATAAGACTTTATTGATCCTGTTAGGGGAAATCCCTTGCTACAGAAGTGTGAACGAGAGGCATGAGAAAATAAGAAAAACAGATAAAAACTTAAATCACTGAAACATTATACAGATTAAAGAGCTATAGAAGGTACACTAAACATTTCACGTAAAAATGGAATCACGTTCTTATTTAATGATATAACAATGGTATTGCGCAAGATAAAAAAAAACTATTGCACTTCTAACTGGGGTTATAATTGCACATGATAGATAGATAGAGGTAGCAACAAGCACTGAAAGTAGATAATGAATAAATATTTACAGTGGGACTAAAAAGTATTTAGTCAGCCCCTGATTGTGCAAGTTTTCCTACTTAGAAAGATGAGAGAGGTCTGTGATTTTCATCATAGGTACACTTCAACTATGAGAAAAAAAATCCAGGAAATCACATTGTAGGATTTTTAAAGAATTTAATTGTAAATTATGGTGGAAAATAAGTATTTGGTCAGTAAATTTGGTTCAACTCAATACTTTGTAACATAACCTTTGTTGGCAATGACAGAGGTCAAACGTTTCCTATAAGTCTTCACCAGGTTGGCACATACTGTAGCTGGTATTTTGGCCCATTTCTCCATGCAGATCTCCTCTAGAGCAGTGATGTTTTGGGGCAAAAAGGACTTTCAACTCCCTCCACATATTTTCTATGGGGTTGAGGTCTGGACACTGGCTAGGCCACTCCAGGACCTTGAACTGCTTTTTAACGGAGCCACTCCTTCGTTGCTCGAGCGGTGTGTTTGGGATCATTGTCATGCTGGAAGACCCAGCCACGTTCCATCTTCAATGCTCTCACTGATGGAAGGAGGTTTTGGCTTAAAATCTCACAATACATGGCCCCGTTCATTCTTCCTTTAACACGCATCAGTTTTTACCAAAAAGTTCTACTTTGGTTTCATCTGACCACATGATATTCCCCCAATCCTCATCTGGATCAGTCCCTCTTGGCGTAGTGTGTTACTGATGGTAGCCTTTGTTACTTTGGTCCCAGCTCTCTGCAGGTCATTCATCAGGTCCCTCCGTGTAGTTTTGGGATTTTTTCTCACCGTTCTCATGATCATTTGGACCCACGGGACGAGATCTTGTGTGGAGCCCCAGATCGAGGGAGATTATCAATGGTCTTGTATGTCTAAAAATTGCTCCCACAGTTTATTATTTATTCAGACCAACCTGCTTGCCTATTGTAGATTCACTCTTCCCAGCCTGCTGCAGGTCTACAATTTTCTTCCTAGTGTCCATCAACAGCTCTTTGGTCTTGGCCATGGTTGAGTTTGGAGTCTGACTGTTTGAGGCTGAGGACAGGTTTCTATTATACAGATAACGAGGTCAAACAGGTGCCAGTAATACAGGTAACAAGTGGAGGACAGAAGAGCTTCTTAAAGAAGAAGTTACAGGTCTGTGAGAGCCAGAAATCTAGCTTGTTTGTGGGTGACCAAACACTTATCTTCCACCATAGTTTACAATTAAATTCTTTAAATAAATTCAATGTGATTTCCTGGATTTTTTTTTTCTCATTTTGTCTTTCATAGTTGAAGTGTACCTATGATGGAAATTACAGACCTCTCATCTTTCTAAGTCAGAGAACTTGCACAATCGGTGACTGACTAAATACTTTTTTGCCCCACAGTAAGTATAAAAAATATACAGTATACTACCCTGAGTCAATAAATCATTTATCAAGAGCTTGGGTGCACAGCAGATGGTGCTGGTTATCAGCTTTTAGGATTAAACAGGTAAGGGATTAAATATAATGAACATACAGAGCTTGGGTACAGAGCAATACAGCCCAATATGCGATGAACCAGGGTTCAAATTCTGGTGGTGGTCTCTTGCTGGGCTGGGTGTCACAACTGCATGCAAAGCTTGTGTAAAAGTGTAACGTTTTATAGAATGAAATACATTTTCATGTGCGTGCTTATGTGGGACATTGTGTTTCATTTAGTGAATTGATGTTTTGTTTCTGCAACCACACATGATTGCTTGGACAGACTCTAGAAAATGTCCTGTTATTTTTGTTGTTTTTTCTAAAGTAACAGGACACGCCATAGTGACACTCACAACCAGCTACCTATCATGTGATGCTTATTGATGCTTATGTTAATCGAGCCTTTAGTTCATATTTCAGCAACACCCAAAGTAAAAAAATGCTTACAAAGCAGCAGCAGAACATCAGCATCTTGTTCCTCGTGTGTGTGTGTGTGTGTGTGTGTGTGTGTGTGTGTGTGTGCGGTACCAACATGGCACAATGTCACTTCCTTCATTCCCCTGCACGCATCCATCACCTATTAAACCAATAAATTATGCATTCATGTAGAAAGTGATCCTGTGCAGCTCTGACCCTCGGTTTGACCCCCACAGCCTGATATCAGATCTCTACTGCCCGCTCCATCACGTACCTGTCACAGATACGGCAAACAGGTCATTTGTTATCTTCTGTGCCCAAAGGGACCGAAGGGAGTCGAGAGTGGCTGCGACAAAAAGACCAAACCGAGTTCATTGTTCCTCCGGTCTGAAACCTACTCCTGCATTTTTTCAAAGCCATTATTCATGACAATAACAGAGCTGCTTGTGTTCATGGTAACACACATTAAACTGTGAAATTTGAATCAGAGCGCCTAGTACTGGCCGTGTTTAGGCCACACGAGTCAGATTGCATTCTTTATGTTTTTGTTTTAAACCATGAAGATTTGAATGCATGCTGTGGATCGTCAGTAGATCCAGACATGACTGAGGCTTTGTGATAAAGCACTCAGACACTGGTACAGATGGTACCGCACAAAATCCATGATGCCATGTTTACTATGTCTATGGTTTGTGAAGGCTGAGGACCGACATCATCACATATCCCTCACCAAAAGAACAGTGGGATCAGATTCTGTTCTGTAGAAAACTGAACAATGAATGGGCAAACTAAAAACACAAAATACCAAACAGCACCTAAATGAACTATAGTTGAACCGTGAAGAAATATTAATACTGGGTATTGCCTCTCTGTTGTAGCCCATCCTCCTCAAGGTTTGACATTTTGTGTATCCTGAGATGTTGTTATTTATGATGATTTATTGACAGACCGGTTGATTATCTGAGTTACCGTAGCCTTTCTGTCATCATCGAGGTGTTTCTGTCCTCAGAATTCACTGGATGTTTTTTATTGCACTGTTCTGAGTAAGTCCAGATTCATGCCAGTCATGCCATGTGCGGTATTTTCATTGAAAAAAACAAAAAAAACAAGGATCAGTTCCTCCAAAACTAACCACAGTGAAGACTGTTGATGGCAAATGGAGTCAAAATCAGTTGTCACAAAAAACCTGTATTACATTATCTCAATATTATTTCAATCATTTTGAATCATACTGAAAATTGGAAATGTTTTTGTCTTCTGAAACGTGAAGTATTGAAATAATTTGATCCTCTAAACAAACAAGGGATCTTTTCTGATTCTTGTACAATTATTTAAACGTTTGCTCAATCTGAACAATGTATAGTGGCTTTGGAAAAGATTTTGAGTCTATTAATACAGTTTAAAATACTGTAATTAATGATTAAGGATGTTTTATTAATGCTCTTTTTTTAAAAACATACTTTCATGTAGAGTTTGAGTTTGTGTTTGTGTATGAATAGATAGATAAACAGTATTATCAATAAAAGCAGAGAAAATTCACTCCATACTAAAGACATTTACAGCATTCAAAAGTAATAAAACTGAAAAAGGGACCTAAAATAACTGCCACTCATTACAATTTACAGCATAAGGTAACCTAACTGACTCATAGTCAAAAGAAGGTGGTACCCAACTGCACCATACCCGCATTTACAGCATTCATCAGATGCCCAGCAGATGCAGAGCAGCAATTTATAAACCCAAACCCAAAGGTGAAAGTATTCCTGTATATAAGCCAATGTGACTTGTTTATAAAATTTGTAAGATGTTGTTTTGGTCAGGACTTGTCATTTTACTGTCAAAACTGGATAAATTCAAGCAGAATATTCCAGAGAACAACAGAATCCAGAGACATAGGTAACATGAGAATTTATTTTTGAAATATTTTAAATATTTCAACATAAGCTTGTATATAGTAAATGTCATAATCTATTCTAAGTCTTTCTCTTCCAGCCTGTCCTTCCCTCAGCTCTCATCTAACCTGTAAGTCTGACTCATTCCTTTGGCAAATACAAAACAATGCAGTTTAAGGCACCAAAATCAGAGCTGCTGTACCTCAGTGTGTGGGTCCAGCTGGAGAAGAGCGCAGATCAGCAGCGTGGGTTCTCATCTAGGCACCTCTAGACCCCTCCTGGATCTCCTGCCCGTCGATATCCACCAGTCTGGAGCACTCATGCTCTCTGTCCTGTTTCCGAACACCTACTGAATGTTGAACCTTGCCTCCTTCCCTATCGTGGACTGCAGGAGCTGAGTTGGCTGTAGTGAACTGAGACCCAGTCAGTCGTCCCTGTGGCGTCAGATCAGCTGCTCTGCTGGGAATTATCACTGTGTGTGTGTGTGTGTGAGAGAGAGAGAGAGAGAGAGAGAGAGAACACAAGAGGGAGGAGGACCTGGTATCTATTCTGTATGCACACAGAGTTCCATTCAAAGATGAGCCCAAATCGGAGCTGTGAGCTGATAGATGACCTCAGACATGCTCAGAACAGATTTTAATGGAGCTTGTAGAAGATGAACAGGGGAAAATCTCCAGCCATGGTCTCCAGAACCATAGTGCAGCAGACGTGAGGCCAGGAAAAGTTCTGATAAAGAAAATGTGACTTAATGTTTCGATATGAAGACTAAAGGCATTATGGATGGTATATGGTTGACCTGTTTTAATCAAGTATTCATAAAGTTCAAGTGTTCAACCTCAGAAGCACAGCAAGATTCAAACCAAGATCTTCAGGAACTGCATCAGCGTAAGGTACAGAAGGTACAACCTGGAGCTAAAAGAAGCCTGGAAAGTTTGGCACGACATAACACGGTACTAACGCGGAGAAGAACCACCGACAAGTATCACCACACTACTAATGATGCAATGGGATCTTTCATGACCGACAGTTTTACACAAATTAAATTCAGAAACTTCAGCAGTGCAGCTATTACCGCCAAGCTACAGGAGTTCAGAGTGTAAGACTACGTAAAAACAGTCAGGGTAGGTATTAAAAGGTCCAAAAAGTTGTTTGGGAGACACTCGTGGTCAGTCAAAGAGGTGAAAGGCAGCCATACCTTTACAGATTCAGAGAATTGTTTACATTCCAGAAGACATTTAATAGGTATTCGGTTGGTTTTCTGGGCCTACACTTATATACAGCTTATGGACTTTGTGCCCAATAACTTGACCTTAGCCATCCCCTGCTTTATATATACAGTATATGTAACTCTAGGATTGGCACTGGAACAACAGCTTCTAGAGCTCAGAGTTGTTCTGTCTTCAGTAGGTGTCATCTTGAGTTGTCCAATGTCCTGACCAAACGACAAACTTCTCCAACTTCTGCCCAGTCCCCCATTGGTTATCCTAAAGGTCAACCTGCGCTTGTTTCCGGCCCTCGGGTCTGACCCTGCACTGTCAAATCTCCAAAAAACAGACCCAGAGTCGTATATTTTCATCTGAGGAATTAACCACACACTGTCTCTACAGACTGACCCTCTATATTTATGACAGATATGCAGTGAGGCTTGATGTCGAACACCCCGCCATTCATCATCCGTCTAACACTAAGCCATTGTCAGAGCAGCCCCCTCAGACACACACACACAAAGGGCCTGCCCCGTGCCAGGCAGGACATTATCAAGGATTGCTGGAATGTGGGCAAAATGAGAAGAAGAAGAGAAGGCAAGTCAGGATTGGCCAGCTTTTGGCCCACTGGGGTTACACTCTGTGCTGTGGGCCAAGAGGTGAGCGGTGACATCATAACCACCCACGGTTAACGTAACAGCAGTTATACCCACATAATGGCATATCAAGAGCTTTATTTAACCAAACACCAAGTCAAAAGCAGCAGTTTATTAGCAGTACACCTACCCTATAAAAGTTTAGGTCTATACCTCACCCTCTAACGACTCACATTCTTTATTAAGCTCTGTAACGGACACTCCAGATTAATTATTAAATAAAAGCGTCTTTAGAGCTCGTGCTCATGAACAATGAGGGAACAGGGAATTGATTCCAAACTTAAAACCGAGGATGAATGATTAAACGAGCGCCTGTACGAAGACTGAAACATGAGCTGGATATCAGCAGTGCAATTAATTTAACGTAAGAATTATTTAATCACCATTAACTAAAACACCCTGAAACACTTCAACCAAGGGCCTGCTAAGACTCAAACCAACGGTATTGAGCCCTGTGCAAGAATCTAAGCTTGTTTATATGTGAGGTCTAAACGGTATTTACCCAATAAAGGTTTAGATATAAAACACACTTTTGTAGAGTGACAGTTGCCCTTTTCAATTCAATTCCTTCCTCCTGACCGTCCAGTGACAGGAAAACAGGATGCTTTGCTTTATGCTTTGCTCTTAATTTAGACTAAAAACAATACGATGTTTTATTCGACTGACTAAAATGGGTTGGTTTAATACAACACAACCAAATACAAGCAAAAATTACAATCACAATGACAAATTTCATCTTTATGACAGAAATCCACCATGCGGATCAATAAATGAATAAAATGTTTCAACACATAAAACAGTCCTTTGTCATTTTCTTTTATTGTTTCTTTGATTTCTTCTTTCTGTCCGATTTGCTGGCCTGGTCCAGAGCTTTCCTCTTGGCTGCCATCTTGTTGGCCTGAGAGAGAAAATAAGAGTGCGTGTGTTCGATTAATGAACAGCAGAACATCAGGAGAATTAACTTTAGTGATGAAGGGGTAAAAAGCACAGCTATATTATTACCCTCCTAACTGAATGGATTACTGATCAACTACAATTATTATCGCCATGGACACAAAGTCTGGCCTCGACTTAATCACTCACACTTAGGGCGTTTAGATACAAACATTACCTACAGTTTGTGTTATTACCACAGTGGATTATCATCATATTATAATCCGATTTAGCTTTTATGAGAGCTTTAATTAATACATCAGCATTAACCTTTAAGAGTTCTACTTAAGAAACATGAGCAGGAACCAGATTCACAAAACTGTCTTAAAAAAGAAAATCTCCTTAAATGTTTTTTTTTTACATTCATTCTTAAGAAAATTGTTCTTCTTCAAAGATCTTAATCTTATGTTTCATATCTTTTCTTATGAACAACCTCAGCAATAGAATGACCCTGTCTTTAATAGTCCTGATTAATTCTACCTAAAGGTGTTTATATGACCAGAAAAGCGTTATGTTTTACTTCAGTGAAGTCGTATGTTAGAGCACTGAAACATTTACACTCTCTTAAGGATTGTTGTAGGAAATTCTTGTCTTGTTCTTATCCAACTGATTGTAGAGTTTTTCTGTAAGGTCTCAATACAGCTCTGAATCTCTGAGATGCTTCTTCGGTGCCTTACTGATTCACAGAGGTGGGAAAGCATACAATTTGACTGCTGGGACTGTGGTCGTGCAGCAATCAAGATTAAACTACTAAATGTATAAAAACCGATGACTACAGCCCTTAACATGATTGGATTGGGACGGGATTGTACCTTGTGTGAAGGGATGAACTAGAATGCAGACTGACTCAGGGCTTATCACTAATCACTACACCCAGATTCTGGTTTTAAAGCCTGGAGTCTTTTATCAGAAGTACAAACCGTTTTAGAGTGGCCACACACTTTCGATCACGTGGTGCATCAGATTCTTTTCGAGAGCTCTTACCTCTCGGACCTTCCTCTTCTTGCCGAACATGATCTTGTCGTAGAGATACTTGTCCTTCTTCTTCATCATCATGATGGCCAGCCTCTTCTCCTCGGCTTTCTCCTCCTGCTCGTGTCTCTGTCGGTTCTGTTTGGCTGCTTTCCCTGGCGTGACCTTCACTGATAAGGCCTGGAAAAATTAAATAAAGGACAAACACCACGCCTCAGTGCTCAGCCACTGTTTCCTCAACTCCCAACACTGATTAACCATATGCCACGGTTAATACAATTAGGCAAAAACACAAACCACGCCGAGTGGGGAAGGTTAAGGCGGGGGCACTTTAACGTAGAGCCTAACTTTCAGACAGAATCAGCGTTGCACTCTGTATCAGGGCTGCCAAAACACAGAATACAATTATTCCGCTAGAATTAGGTTCAGGATCTAAACCTGGAGAACACAGGACCAGGAATGAGACCCTGACCCTACAATGCGGATGATGACGAGATAACCGAGACACATTTTAGCACTCTGACCATTTGGCAGCGAGAGAGGAAACAAAGATTAAAGATGGGTACTGGTTACAATGGAACAAAGACCCACAGAAGCAGAAGTACATAATGAACCGAGCGCTGCTGCGTTACAAACTCAGGTCACACTTCTATTTATGCAAAACGTGAGCTAATGTATTCACATTTACACCCGGCATTCACACCATGGAGCCAACGGTTAACTCCAGAAAAAACCCAGTCACGCACAGCACATAAAAGCTCATACACACCGGCTGTGGAAGCAGAACTGACCAGCTGTGACTGTTTAGAGATCGATCACCTTCAAGAGCAGTCATGTGTCCAAGCTTTCAGGATTAATGAACTGAAGCTCGGTTAAACTGTAATCTTAAAACACCAGACACTTATAAAGACACTTTTGTGGCTTTACAGTAACAGGCCTGCACTGCAGAATTTGGCTTGTTAGAGGTGCACGGTGCACGGTACACGGCAAAAAACATTCAGTACGTGTTTAATACTATACCGGGGTAAAGGGTTTGATTCTATAGGCTGATATTTCAACCAAATGGGTCATGCTTCAGAGCTGTCACTGTTCTATCAGTGAATAATCTTACATTTTAAGTATAGTTTTTATTTGTTAGGGCGTGTATCAGTGTTTAAAATGTCAGTTTAACTGTTAATAATAACGACTACAATAATTAAAATAAAACCACCAATCCTTTAATCCTTGTAGGTGCATAAGAACTCAGTTTATTGCAGCACCGGTGTCATCGGCAGGGTCTAGAAACCTGTTACAGATTATTTTAGTATCAGAACTGTATTCAAGGGAAAACTTCCAGAGTTTTTTCTGACACAACACGTTTCCCAGTATTACTTTCTTCCTTTCCAGTTACGTTTCGTACAGTATAAGGTGTTAGGAAATTTGGCAAGATTAGAGAGTTGCTATGTTCAGGAAAAAGCAAACTATGTCATCTCTTACCTTGCTCTGTGATCTCTTCTGTTCCATGTCTTTCAGCTTGGCCTCTTCCTCAGCCTCTTCTTCTTCTTCCTCCTCCTCCTCCTCTTCATCGTCGTCATCCTCCTCCACATCATCATCGTCGTCCTCCTCCTCCTCTTCCTCATCCTCCTGTTCTGTAATTGTATGATATACGAGTAAGATCATACACTCATTCTCAAACCCACAGCATCTCTATTTCTCCCCCCACACTCACCGGGTCTCTCTCCTCTCTGCAGAGCCAACAACTTCTGCTTCTCTGGAGGAACGTAATCACCCTCCTTTTCCTCCACGAAGGGCGACAGGTGAGGAGGAAGCGTGACGCCTAGGAAGTAATCCTCGACTGGCAGCAGCATCTTGGCGTTCACGCAGTCGTACACCCACTGAGGCTGGACGTAATATCTGCAGTCATGTGATGGCAAAAGCACAAATTCAATTCAAAAACAGATTGAAACACACACACGGCTCTCTCATGCACACACAGGATGTGGATAACACTGGGCCTTTTATTAGCAGGGCACAGAGTCCAGGCTCAAAGAGCTGCATTGTGGGTAAGCTCATGTCTTCAAGTGTGACAGTGTTAGGAAAAGCTCGCTCGGAAATATTAACTATGTCAGCTAAATAAAAGCAAAATAAAATGCTTAGTATGACACCAGAACCATCTAATTATCCACCCAAATTATAATTAGAGCTAGATATGGAAATTCCGATATTCCAAGAACCGGGTACTTGTTAAAAAAACAAAAAAACAAAACAGACTTTAAATTCTACTTATTTGCCTCCACTGAGAACTACGAGTACTGACTATTCATTTACCCTCTAAAATATCCCAGATCTTAAAATGCGCCGTTATAACCTAATAATCAAAGTTATTTGTTATTTTATTTAATATTTCCGGTTGATGACGGACCTGTTGATGTACTGCTGGTCCAGGCTGGGTCGGTCCACCACATGGTGTGTGATGGTCTCGTCCGTGGCATCGTATGTACTGCCGATGCACAGCGATTTATCCCAGGAGACCTGAGCACCAAAACACCTGCAAACCAACAGAGGACGTCTTACACACACATACACACTACTTAAAGTGAACCAGAGCTGCCCACACCCCCTATAACTCTACCCACCTCAGCACAAATGCCAGCGATTCTCTGGGCACCTCTCTGTTCAGGAAGACCTTGAGCCCCTCAAAGAGTTTCCTGTGTTTGTCCTCCTCCTGCTGGGCCTTCACCCTCTCCTCCATGTTCTGGACGTTCTCCTAAAACACAACAATAACCTTTCTAACTGTGCCCGAGACGAGTTAGGTAAGTGTTAGGCTTGTTAGATGGGGACTGGGTAAGCATGGCAACCGTCCCTGGTGGAACACCTTTTAAACCGTGGACCGTCCACAAGCAATTAACACATCCAAACAAAGCTGGCGCTCCCTTATTTACAGGATTAACAGATCCGAGTGTAATCAAGTTTAATTGGCTCACCCCATCCACTGGAAACTGGTCCATCTCTGCCTCCTCCTCTTCTGCTGTAGATACCACGCGGGCGAGGCTGGCACTCAGAGCGGACAGTTTCTGTAATGGATCAGAGTCTTAATAATACAGAACAGAAATGTGAGGATGAGGAACGGACGAGGAGAGAAAACAAACCTCAACGTAGCTCTCTGAATCCATGGCGTAATCCTCTTCAAACTGGGCTTTGAGCTCGGTCTCTCCTCTACCATCCAGCTAAAATAAAGGACCTTCATTCATTCATGCCCAAATTCCACAGACAGTTACCTGGAACCCGAGTCTGTAGTGCTAAGAGTCGCCCGAGACAGACAAATCAGGCCTGATTTATAACCGGATTACCTTCGGAGGATAGACGAGATTGAGGCTCTGGTAGAGACGGAAGTTGACGAAGCCCAGCAACGTGGTGTAGAGCTCCGTGAAGGTGGCCATGACCCTGTAGTCCACGTCTGTGGGGTGCTAAAGACACACACATCAAAACCTGTCAGCACGGTCCGAATGATTACTGGAGAACTGGTACTGATCGGTTACGACGGATTTAGAGAAGATTACAGTGGCCCTGAGGGCAGGGAGTGGCACAGACGGCTGGTCTGAATGGGTACAGAGGTTTTTAGGATTGGGAACTGTGGATTAAATGGTGAACCAACCAGTGAGTGGCAACGAAAGCGAGAACTAACGGGCTACACTGGCATTATGGGTGGAAACTCAAACAATCAAACAGTGCCAGTGGGATTGACGGCATGGATTTGGGTTTTTTATGGTTACACAGACTTTAGATGCCAGTTTGTTAGGGTCCAAATGGATATAGTGGCATTAAGGCTGGTACCCTGGCGCTTCCTGTTGTGAGAGCAGCTTTGGTCACAGGCTGATTACAACGCCTATCCTGTTACTCAGTGAATCCTGTTCGGGATCACAGGGGTTCCAGGCAGAGCGCCATCGACTCGACATTTATGGATTTAATGACAGTTACGTTATCAAAGTTCCCCAAAAGACATGGACGTCATTGTTTGCCCAAAGACATGACACGGTCCATTACTGGTTTATAACAGGAGATGCTTTGCTTCTTTATCTCGCTCTCATGTTTACTTAATTCAGACTGGACCCATTGTGAAAGCACTGATGTGCAGGATGTAATGTCAGAGATAAAAAAATAACACTCTGCTCTCTCAACTCACTCTGTTTTTGGCTAAACGTGCTTCTAGAAACATTCTCTCAGACTGATTCGACCATGTCTACGATCTGTCAGGACTCGAGCGGATTTACAGAGCAGGTAGGAAGTAAACGTGGCTACATCCTTAAAGTCGCTTAACGCAACAAAAGTGCCGAGACGCCCGCAAAATTTTAATAAACTGCTTTGCACAAAGACTTACTGTTTATCCAACCCACACAGAAATTAATCATTGACAAGGACCTTGATTTTTCTGATCACATTACATCAACCATCAGCTCTGTATTTCCTCTGCATGACGTTCCACGTATGCATCCATTTCTGATCGCTGGACTGTCTTTAAGTTCCATAGTTTTGCTTTAGTGCATTCAGAACTGTGCTGTTTCAGAACCTACCAATGTTTTCTCAACAAACACTTTACTGAGCCCAAAGCGGATGAAATTTAACTCTTTCCAGGCCTCAAATATTTCTGCTCCAAACATGACTCAGATTTATTTCTATAGCATTTTTTTTTACAATAGAACATTGTCACAAAGCAGATTTATAATTTTATATTACCTTCCAATATCTAAGGCCAATCCCAAACTGAGCAAGCCTAGGGTGACAGTGGAAAGGAAAATCCCTAAATGTTATAAGGAAGAAACCTTATTAAGACCAAGGCAAAAAGAAACCCGACCTGCTTACAACCTATGTTATATATAAGAATTAAACTTAGTTATATAATTATTAAGATTACAGTAATAGTGCTAAATAAAAACTAAGAGAGAGAACATATTTAACAATAATAGTATGTCGACTAAAACGAGAGAATGTAATAATATGAATAGTATAATAAAACAGAAAATCTAAAACTATAGCATACAGGACAATAACGTAAAGGAATAAAAAGTTGAATGGCGTAAAAAAAATGTTTTCCCAGTACATAAAGTCACGCCCACAGACTGACCCTCTACTGCTTACGTAGCGCACAAAGTGCAGCTGGAATAACGTTGCTTACGTAGTTTATAGCACCCTACATATCAAACAGGAAGCTTTTATGACTTTATCCTTATTTTTATTTTGTAACAGGTCAGTTTTGTTGTTTTAATTTTGACTGGCTGTCAATAAGTCAGCACTTGGGGTAAGGTTTTCCCCACAAAGTCCTTTTACCCGAATCCTTTCTGTACTTACATCATGAGCAAACTGGTACGGTATGATCCAGGTGATGATCTGACCCTGCACCTCCGCCTGATAATAGATCCCTTTGATGGACAGGAAGACCTGCAGGAGAACAGCAGGGGGCGTGACGGAGCAGCTCGGGTTAAATACGGAATGATTTGAGACGCGTTAATCCCCTACCTTCCTGAGGGAGCGCGAGGCCACGATGTAGTTCATCCACTCAACACTGAGGCGGCGGCACAGCTGGATGGTCTGAACGTGGCACTTGCCGGTGCGGGCGAACGTGGAGAACAGGAAGCACATAGACAGAGCGTCGTCCACGTCTCGCAAAGCGTCGATGAACGTCGGATACCTGAGGGAGTTACGACACGACAAACAAATCATGAAATTATAAGTGAATTCTGTTTTTAAACCCTCTGTTGATTGAGAGTGGTACTGCAGGCACTCGCACCTCTCCTTTACGATGTGGTCCAGCTTGTAGAAAGGCTTGTTGTCTTTCAGTTTCTCTACCGAACCCCATTCTGATTTACCGTACGCTCTCCTCAGCTTACGCACAAACACCTAGAAACACACAAACACACAACTCAAACTACAACGAACATGCAGAGAGTCTTTCTTAGGTAACAGGTTGCCATATTGTGTCAGTCATTTGTTCAGAAAGCACAAACTCACAAAGGAACCCCCTTGATACCCTCATATCCGCCCTGGAACCCTGGCATCAGTGGATTCTGTCATACATCCTGTGATGCCGGTTAGGCCCCTGCCCTGGCACAACCCTGAACTGGATTAATCAGATAATCTACAAATACTTCCAAACCCTCATGTTAACAACAGTACAGCTGCAGTGCCCTCTGGTGGGCATAACATGAATGATCCATGTTCCATCTCTCTGTCTCTTACCTAACAATCGTTTATCTGCAGTTATTAACAATTATAACATATACGACAATAATATCGGACTTCAGAAGAACTGTGTTCGAGTAAACAAGGATGATCTCTTTATAGAAGTCGCTCCAAACCTTGGTTTTCAGCCCAAATGTCTTTGTTACTGCAGTACGATTAAGTGCAGATTCTGGCTGCTGCATCCCTGTGCTAATTGGCTATCAGTGTAGTCTTTGAAGTGCTTTCTTTTCAGTATCTGAGCAGGTTTGCTCCAATACTGAATCCAAAGCTATTTGGATTCTTCTCTTAGACCAATCGGGTAGACATTACTAATAAATAATAACATTACAAAAAGGCCGTTCCTGAAGCGATCGCGCTGACCTTATATTCTCTGAATTTTCTGACGATGGGTTCGTGCAGGAGGAAGCGGATGTCTTTGAGCAGGTAGAAGGTCCTCTGAGCCGTGGAGCCTTTGTTCACCTTCTTCTTGTGTTTGGGTTCATGTGGGTAGATTCCCTTCAATATACACAGTCGCCTGTTCGAAAACAACCACAATATCAGTAACATGACATAACGTAAGCCAGACGTCTTCACCAAACCTACTTTCTATTTATGGAATGAGAAAAGTAATGTCCATGTTTTATTCCTATTTTTTAGATGTATTGCTTTGACATCTAAAGGCAGTTTAGGAATTCATTTTGGAGGAACTACCCTATGTAGAACTATTCAAAGACCAACATTCATTTTTGGTTTGCATTCGCACTGATGCAAGACGTGCAAATTTTGCGTAGACGACTCTATCGTCGTGTACTTTCTATGTCTATTTGTCTGGGGTTTTTTCCACGTAACACAAAGAACTGTTGTTTACAACAACGAAATTAGCGTTTCGATTACAGTAGTCTTACATCATTCAGGGTTCTTATGCACTGAGAAAAACACTGCCCTAAAGTAGGACCTAAATTTCCCTAAAAGCGGCATTCTAAAAACTACAATAATTCTCTGTTCCTGATATGGGAAAAACAAACAAACAAACAAACAAAAAAATTTAAAAAACCTGGTACAGCAATATATCGTGATATTTATTTTCAGGATATGCTACATAAATTTTCAGCTCAAAATATTGACCTTTTTATGAAGGAAGAAAAAACATTTTAAACAAAGTGTAAACTACAATCTCCGCTCCTGTAGATGGCGCAGTACGGTGTTTTGACTCAGTTTGTCCTCTGAATTATCAACATGATGTGATGGATTAAGAGGACTCAGATCATACATCTTAACTTATATTTCAGCTGTTCTTCTATTTTCAGTGAATCATGTGGAATATCATGATGTATCGTGATATAATCGTATCGTGAAGTCCTCTCCACAAAGGGGGTGCAGTTCCCAGAGCTTTGAAAAAGTCCCTTAAGCAAGATGTCAAAGCATCAGGATATAAAACTCAAAAATAGCTGACCAGGAACAACCAGCATCTTTTGCCACACTGTGTTGGAGTTCCTTCTTGAACAAGCTGTCTTTTCACTGTTACAATGACACCGTTTTCTCTTGATTAACGAGGTCAAACAGCTTGTTACAACCTTCATAGAGTCTATTTTAAATGTAGACTGGATTACATTTTTAGATGTCAGTGTTTATAAAAGCAAAACTACATCTGAACCGAACTTGCACTTTCTGTGTGTCCGTGCAGGACTGACCTGAAATCAGCCAGACTGAGACTGAGCTTCTTACGAGCTTTATTTCTGCTGATGTAGTTGGTGGCAGATCCGCTCTCATACTGCACAGAAACAAACACATTTCAGCACATAGCAGGACTACACAACAAACACAACATCACAAATTACACACTGATTACAGATCAACATCAATAACACCAGCAAATCAGACTTAATACCAAAATCAATCGTTTAAAAGTAACACAAGCACAAAACACAGCTACATACTTGCACTAACATTTACACACACACAACACTACATTACATTACACAACTGCAACACATCTCTAACATTTAAGCTATTCCCTGTATTATCCTCACCTTCTTTTTCTGTAATCCTCCCATAGCGCCGCTCCAATAACGATGCCAATATTAATAATAAAGCTCAACTGATATACAGAATCAATTCCTAAACTCTACTGAACTACACAAACACCGTAGCTTAGCTCCGTCCGCTAACGTTCCCGTCCACACGTGGGCTACGTGACGTCAGTCAGCCGCGACCGCGCACGTGGCCCCAAACGTGCCTGTATTTAAATTATAACTCCTTTATTTTCCTTCTGTCTTTCTTAAACTCGTTCTTTTTTATTTTGATTTACTCCTTAACTTTTGTCCTTGTTTTTTGTCCCCTGTCTTTAAATCCATGTTTGTTTCTTGCTTGTTTTCTTTCTTTGTTTATCTTTTTTATTTCATACATAATTGTATGTCACTGTGCTTTCATGCTTTTCTCTCTTTTTTGTTCGGTGTTCTCTCTTTATCTTTAAATCCATGCGTTTCTTTACTGCTTTCTTTCCTTGTTTATCTTTTTATTTCATACTTAGGCTAATTATTGTCTCTTCTCTGGTTATCCTTAAATCATGTCTTTAAATTTGTTGTTGTTGTGTGACTTTCCCATATAATCCATGTGAAATCATACTTAGTTTTTCTTGTTTTTTAAATTTTCTGTATTTATCTTTACATCAGTGTTTGATTCTTTATTGCTTTCTTTCCTTGTTTATCTTTTTATTTCATACTTCATACGTAGGCTAATTATTGTTTGCTCTTCTGTTGATCCTTGTTTTTTTCTTTCTTGTTTGAATTTCCCTTATAATCACTGTGAATTCATACTTAGCTTCTCTCATTTTTTGTGCTCAATTTTCTTTATTTACCTTTAAATCCATGCTGATTTCATTTTACTATGTAGAATTTCTTTCTTTCTCATTTTCTTTTTTCCCCATTTACAGTCTTTAATCTAAGCAAGCTTTCCTCCCCTAAGAGTCCTTCTTTCTCCCTCCTTTGGTTGTGCAACTTTTCTGACTTGCTATATCTGACCTTTATATGACTTATGAGAGGATTTTAATCTTCTTTTATTTATTTGACTTGTTATGTTTGCAGGTGAATTCAGGTTTAGGGTTTAGTTCTGCCAAAACATCTTACATAAGGTTGTAAACAAGAATTACGTGATTGATTGTTAATAAAGATCTCATATTTCTGGGTATAATTTGTTAAACGTTTATGGTTTTATTTTTAGTCTGTTCTTTATTGATTTTTTAATTTCCATGAGGATGAAGCCTGATATAAATGACTCACACTGAGGTAGTGAGAAACTGAGAGAGAGAGAGAGAGAGAGAGCGCAAAAGTGCAAGAGCAAGATGAGAGAGAGAGAGAGAGAGAGAGAGAGCAAAAGTGCAAGAGCAAGATGAGAGAAAGAGAGAGAGAGAGCGCAAAAGTGCAAGAGCAAGATGAGAGAGAGAGAGAGAGAGAGAGAGCAAAAGTGCAAGAGCAAGATGAGAGAGAGAGAGACAGAGAGGATCTGTACTGCAGGTCTTCCCATAATTGACAGTGCGTTCGTGAAGTCACCATTTTCTCGTTCCTAACACTCATCATTGCCGCTCTCTCCTGTCTCGGTCCAAATTTCAGTGGCTCTGTACGACATGGGATTTCTGGAATTCTGGAAGGACTTTTTTATGGAGTTCTGGGATTATGAGACACCAAAGATTATGGTAGTAAAGAACAGAACGCTGGGCGTCATTTACAGGGCGGTACAGCTTCTGGTTCTTACCTACTTTGTATGGTAAGTGTTTTTAATTATTATATTGCAAATTTAATATTGGACATGCAACTGAGATCTGTTAACAAATTTCAAAAGATTCCTTTCTAATAAGAACATAATAAACAGCTATAAACAAACTACATGAAGTTATTAACTATATTATTATACTGATGTAAGGAGGTGCATGGTGCCACCGGTACCACTATTTTAAAGGCTCATATTGTTGATACGTAACATCGTCAGCACACAGCACTGCACCACCACCTGTGACCAGAGAGGGCAACAGAGAGCTATAGTGTAAGCTAGACTGTTATGACTGAGGAATTCGAATCTTAAAACCAATCTATTCAGAAGCAAGGAATGAAAGAAGGAATTAAAAAATAACGGACAGATAACTCATGTTTGAACACATTTTATTTTATATATAGGCTTTGTAACTTTAATTAAGCGAGTATTTTATTAGTATTATTATTATTATTATTATTATTATTATTATTGTTATTATTATTAAAAGCTGTAACAGGACACTGTGATGTAAAGAAGTGGTTCTTTTTGAATCCTCTTTATTAAACCTGTGCATGAGATGCAGTTGATGATGGAAGCAGCTGATCAGACTTTGGTTCAGTAGCTGCTGCTCTGCTCAGATAAACTAGAACAATTCAATCAGCTAAATTTAATTCAGGCCTCCATTAGTGTAACAGAAACTCTGATCATGTTTAAACTCATCAGCTCACAGAGACGCCAGAATCAAAACTCAGGAAAAATAACTCACCAGCTCAGGCCGTAGAGCTCACTAAGTTTATTTATTTTATAGAAATACTCATAGCAGATCAGATCACATGCTACAAGAGCAACGATCTGCTGCCCAGTGATGGAACAGGAACCGAACTTTCAAGAAATAAAATAAGGAAAGAACAAAGAAACAAAGAGTGTGCTTAGATAAAACAAATAAAATACAGGGAAAGAAGATGGAAAGAATGCATATCAGGAAAAGGAAAGAAGGTAGTAAGAAAGAAAGGAATGAACAAATGATGGAAAGGAAAGAACTCAGGGAAAAGGTAAGGAAAAAAGGATGAAAATTGAAAGAAGCAAAACAGACAAAGAAAATGTATTAAGCAAGAAAGTAATTAAGAAAGAAAGGACGGAGCTAAGAAGGGAAGAATGTAAAACAACAGGAAAGAAAGAAAAAAGTAAATGAAGGAAATCAGGCAAGGAAGGAATAAAGGAAGAAAGACAGAAAGAAAAAGAAAGGCAGTAAGGACGAAAGGATGAACAATTTCAAGGAAAGAACATGACAGGTAAAAGGAAATGCATATCAGAAAGCAAAAGAAGGACCTAAGGAAAACCAGAAATACAAAACAGAAACAGAAAGGAAGACAGTAAGAAAAGAAGAAAGAATGAAGGAATGAACAGATGAGAGAGGGAAGGAAAATGAGTGACAGGGAAAAGCAAATAAAAAAAAAGAAGGTAGAACAAAAATAAACTAACTAAATCTAAAGAAAGAAATGAAGGCATTAAATAACAGAAAAGAACAGTAAGCAAACAAATAAAAGGCACTAACTGATGTTTGACTGTTTTTAATTGGTGAGTGTTAGAAGCTGTGAGGAGGCAGCAGCTGTAGTTCTGGTTCTGGTTCCGTTGGTGCAGGTATGTGTTTATCAGTCAGAAGGCGTATCAAGATATAGAGACTCGACCCGAGAGCACCGTCTACACTGAAATGAGGGGCGTGGCCACACTGGGAGACAACATACGGGACACGACTGAATACGTCACGCCATCAGAGGTACCACACAGAGCGGGCACTGCCATGAGGAAGAGGTGTTGGCATGAAGGGGTGCACTCGGGCTGAAACAATGCTGTGTTCCTTTAATGTAATTACAGGGAGGTGATGTCATCAGCACGATACTGAGACGGGACGTTACGCACAATCAGAGGCAGAACAAATGTGCTGAGGTGAACGAACACACCCACAGCCACACCCACAGCCACACCCACAGCCACACCCACAGCCACACCCACAGCCTGAACCCCAGATAACTTCTTTTCTTGTGTTTTCAGCATTATAGCGTCCGGATGGCAAACTGCACCTCCGATGCCGACTGTGTGGAAGGAGAGATGGACTTCAACGGAAACGGTTAGGGTCTGATCACCAAACAAAAAGTACAGGAGGGGCAACACAGGGCACAAGACGAGAACCAAGCCTAGACAGGGTGCCAATCCATCACAGGGCGCGCGCACACACACACACACACACACACACACACACACACACACACACACACATTCTTTAGGACACTTTAGAGAGACCAATTAACCCCAACCCTAATGCATGACTCCTGACCGTGGAATGAAAACCCACACAGACAGAGAGTCCAGACTGGAAACTCACTAATAAAACTACAAGTAAAAAAAAAAAAAAGAAAAATCAGCAAGTGAAGAAAAACTAGTGAGTGAAAACAAAAGTACCTGGTAAAATTTAAAATATATCAGGAAAATAAAATAAGGAAAAAAGAAAATACAAAATCAAGGAAGACGGTAAGAAAATACGAAAAACAGAAACAGAACAAGTGAGAAAATATATGAAATGAAGGAAAGAATAAGTGAAGGAAAAAAAAATGTAAGGGGGGAAAAGCAAAGAAAAAGACAGTAGAACAAACACATTACAAAGAAAAAAGATGATAAAACAACCAAAGAAATGAAGGTAGAGAGGGAAAGAAAAAGGAAATAAAAGACAGAAAAGAACACTAAGGAATTAAAGAAAAAGAAATAAAGGAAATAAAAAAAAAATAGAATGTTATCCTGTGGCTGATATAAAAAGTAAATCCAAACTAGCAGGTGAAATAAAACTAGATACTAAAACAGAAAGGTGAGTGAAATGTGAGCGAAAGCAAACAAGCTACTTAATCTATACTACTGAGGGAAAAAAGTGAACAAAAGCTGTAAAGCAAAAGCAAACAAATGTAAATAACTGTGAGTGGAATAAAACTATAAGAAAGGAAAAAAACTGAAGTAAACTGAGCAGCTAGCAAGGGAGTAAAAACAAATCAAGTAAAAACTAAGCAAAAGGTCTGAGAAGAGCAAACTACAACCAAAAAGCAAACATACAAGTCAAAATAAACTAAAAAGCAAAACAACTAGCAAATGAAATCAAATGGTGTAAAGCAAACTAACAACTAACTAAACTGTCCAAAAAAGTAAAGCCAGCTCTCACTTACAAATTAAACTCTAAATATTTCAGGTAATATTCCACAAACTTCCACAAAAGGTCTGCAAATTATTTCCAAACTCTTTAATTCAGTTTATTGCGGTATTCAGATCATGTTTGTTGTTTTTAACAGGTCAGAGAACAGGACGCTGCGTACCGTACTACAATTACACCTTCAAAACCTGCGAGATTAAAAGCTGGTGCCCCATCGAGGAGTTTGCTAAAGAGAGGTAAAGAATTTAGGACAAAGACCTTTATCTACAGAGAGCTCTTAGCTCTGGTTAGTGTTGGGTTCGTATTAAAAATATATATTTTTTAATGTTTTAGAGAGCCAGCGCTGGAGGAAGCCATCAACTTTACAGTCTTCATCAAGAACGCCATCCATTTCCCAAAGTTCAAAGTGCTCAGGTAAATAAATCTTTGGAAGGAGCTGAAGTAATTACTCAGAAAATGATCTTCATCCTTAAACAAATCATGGCTTAAAAATGATGATAACATACCTTAATCTAGCAGCGATCACCAACCTTTGGACGTGCTCTTATTTTTGTGCTCATGTTTTTTTTTTCGTTTCTTCTTGCTGAAGGGTGAACATCAAACCGAGGAAGCTGAAGAAGCTCCTGAAGTGCCATTACCACCCCGAGACCAACCCGTACTGCCCCGTGTTCAGACTGGGCTACATCGCTGAGCAGGCCCGAGAGAAATTTAGCGATCTCTGCCAAACTGTAGGTCTCAAACAGCGACTTCGTTAACGTGACGTACTGGAACTAATAATCTAAAAATCATTACTGGGTTTGTTTCAGGGCGGCGTGATCGGAGTGTTCATCAACTGGAAATGCGACTTTGACGTCGACCCGTCGGAATGCGTCCCTACTTATTCGTTTCGGAGGCTGGACCTCAAGAAAAGCTCGAGAGACTCGGGATACAACTACATGTAATCTAGAAACGCTCCAACACAAACTGAGTTTATTGAGAGACCTATACAAGCAAAAATATGCGGACACTTGAGTAGTACTGAAGCATCTCAGTGCTTTATTTCAATAAAGTATCCCACATTTCTTAGTGAGCTTCTTTTTGCTACTGTTGCTTATTGTTTAGACATTCATACTTATTTTGTTTTTAGGTTTGCCAAGTACTACTATAAGGACGGAGTGGAGTACAGATCTCTGATCAGAGCCTACGGGATTCGCCTGGACGTGATCGTACATGGACATGTAAGACCTTATTGAGAGATTAAATATGTAATGGATTTATACACGCGCAGATAAAGGGCTTCGGGGACGATAGAGTCAAAAATACAAGAGTATAGAGTCGCATGTTAGGACAACATGCAAACGAAACCTAGACAGCGACCAGAATCAAATCTGCCTTTAATAGGTCCTTTATTTATCCTTCATTTCCTGTATTTGCACTTTTTTATATCATGTCAAGTTTACGGGATGCCAGGCCACAGTAGAGGCGGCATCTTAGGAAGTAACTTGACATACTATTATATTATAATTTTAGGCAGGGAAATTCAGCCTCATGCCAACCTTTAATAGCACCTTCCTTTTAAAGTATTGTTGTGTTTCCGTTATTTTGTCCACCTGTGTTTGCACTCTTGTTTAGCATTTTATTTTCTTTTATTTCATTATCACGTTTATGGGATGCCAGGCCACTGCAGAGGGCACGGCTGGTGGGAACCAGTAGCATCTTAGGAAGTAACATGACCTGACATTATTGTATTATATTTTTAGGCAGGGAAATTCAGCCTCATCCCGACCATCATCAACGCGGTGACGGCCATGACCTCGGTGGGGATAGTGAGTAGTGATTCTCATTATTGATGCCATTCATAAGAGAGAGTGTGTGTGTGTGTGTGTGTGTGTGGCGTTGTCGAATTTTAAGCGTGCCTGTGTGTATCCTCTCTCTACTAGTGCTCTATTATCTGTGATTGGATCATGCTGACGTTTATCGACAAGAACGAGGTCTACAGCGGGAAGAAGTTTGACGATGTAACATCAGACCAGGCTTATATAATCTAATCTATTTCATACAAGGTCTTTACAGATTGTTCTACTTCCACCGTGTATCATCTCTAACATATCTGCATTTCTAACCTGTTCAGGTCACCAAGGAGCCCAGACCTCCCGTTATGACAGAGCTCACCCTGACCAGCTACGGCTCCAACCACTCGGACCTGTCCGACGGCATACCCCTGTGAGACCCCGACCTCAGAACTAGACTCCAGACCAGCGCTGAGGATCAGCAGATCATGGAACAGACTTAAACTACAGAGAAGCACGAAGCCTCTGAGAAAAACTCCCAAACCGAAACGAACCTACAAACAAATAAACGTACCTCCTGACTAGTAATCCCGCTGTCCTGTATCCAGCGCGTTAACACACATAAGATCCTATAACTTAACTGAACTAAAATGCACTCTGTGAGCCGGCAGGGTAGTTAGTGGTTAGTCTGTTGGAAAGCAGAGCTATTTTATGGCCCAACTAGAGCTACACCCCATCAAGGTGTATATTATTATTTAAAATAATGGTAAAATAACAAAAAAAAAGCACCAAAACATAAAGCAAGGGCTTTATGTAATTTTACTTGTTATTTTTGGAAAATCAAAATCATTTACATCATCCTCCGCTTGACTGATGATGCCATGCTGACAAAATTTACTTTTCTCTAGGACACAAGAACCTACAATGACTACAATGACCAGACCAAATAACACCGATACACATCAAGTTATTATCTTTAACATTTTTTTTATTGATATTATTAGATAAGTTTAATTCTTACATATAACATCTATAACATCCTTCCTCTCGAGTTCCTGAGTAGCACCTCTGTAGGAGGAGAGACAGAGAAGACGAGTCGTTGTGTTGGAGAGCCACTCACGGAGCTCTAATCTGATAACGGCTGCTCTTCCTAAGAGGATGGGCTCTCATAATCAGATTTTGGGCTGCATCCAACTCCAGCCTGCTCAAGTGTGATTAATAGCAGCTGATCGATTTCTACAGCTCACTAAAGGGTTATGGAACTGGCTTTAAAACCTCACCTCTCTAAAACAGGGCAGGAGACAGAAACCAGATCTGAGGAGAAGAACTAATGATTAAAAAAAAAAAAAAAAAAAAAAAAAAAAGAGGAGAAATGATGAGGTCAGCGTTCTTAAATCTAGAAGTCTCTACTCAATCAGTGCTTCAGAGGAGTTAAAGAGAATAGAGAGAGTGTTATAGTGTTATTACTCTGTGTTCATGCAGAATGTAAACACGCGTATTAAATAGTAGCTGTAATTTAGAGCACTTCTGTTTGGCTGAGTGTGAAGCCTGAAGAAGAGTTTTATTCAAAGACTCAACTTTTCACTCTCATGATTCCATTGATTAGATGATTTATAATTAAAAACATGGATTAAATGCCCGAAAAATCGGAAAAAAAAAAAAAAAAAAAAAAAATGTCACTACCTCTCAGACTCCTGGCTCAGACTTCACACAAATGATAAAGCAAATTAAAAGAATAAACAAACCTTCTGTATTCAGCAAAACCTCAAAGACCCCCCCTCCCCAATCTGGAACCAGATGCTAGTTTAAAAATTCAATAGCATCATTTATTTTGTATTAAAGTACAAAAAAACATTTCAAATTTCAAACATCATAAAGTATTGGTCATGTACACAAAACTACTTACACACACGTATGAATCATTCCTGATTATGATTTGTACAGAATCTTACTTGCTCCTAAATTAGCAAATCCAAATACATTACATGGACAGACATCACACACTCACACACTAAACGTTCATCCGGAGGATCCAGTCGATGGTCTCCAGGAGGAAGTTCATGTTGTAATGAGCGGCGATGTTGCGGAAAACGGTGACCTGCTCAGTGAAACTCTGAAACACAAAAACAAAGTCTAATAAACACCAAAAAACTTTATTACACCCCCTCCAGAATTTGAAGGCACTTCACTGCTGGACTGGAGTGGCACAGTGGTCAAGGTGCTGAACTCGAGGCCCTTAACCCACAGCTGTTTGGACGGAAATCTCTGCACAGGCCAACGTGTGTTTAATGTAAGGTGCACCTTGTATTAACGTGCTTTATAACCCAACTCTAGCTGGACTTACTTTGGTTGGAATCCATTTACACGTCTCATTAAAATGCGTCCCTGGTGTGACCAGATGAGATCTGATCTTACTTTGTAAAAGCTTATTACCAATGTATTGTAAGCTGTGTAGAAAACTGGGACCAAATTCACAAAGGTGTCCTTTCTTAAGAGAAATAGCTGCAAAGAATGGTTTCTGCTTCACTTGAAAACATTCTGTTAAATGTTTTCTAAACCTTATGATGGCCTCACACTCGTCTATTGGAAACCTACGTACTTTCAGTTCAAAAGTCAAAATACAAAAGCTATAAAAGGAACCATATATATATATATATATATATATATATATAATAATAATAATAATCTTATATATAGATAGATGGATGGATATGTATACATATACATTTACATTTATAGCATTTAGCAGACGCCCTTATCCAGAGCAACTTACAACTGATACAGTCTTACCATCCAAGCAAGTATGGGTTAAGGGCCTTGCTCAAGGACCCAACAGTGGCAGCTTGGCAGAGGTGGGATTTGAACCCTGGACCTTCTGGTCCATAGTCCAGTACCTTACCCGCTAGGCTACCACAGTCCCACATATACAGGTAGTCCTCGGGTTTCGACGTTTCGTGGTTACGCCACATCTCCCATTTACTGTATAAAGCCTTGTTTCGCACTTAAGTGGTTTTGCGTCGTAAACGTCATAACGCGGACTTCGTGTTTGGTGTGCGCGGCGGAAGAATACACGGTTACGCGGCTCGTTTTTTGATAATTACTGTGTTAGGATAGGATAAGTGCTTACAGTATGTTATTTATGTTCCGACTTACACCGAAAATCGGTTTACGACGCGACGTAGGAACGGATCTGCATCATAAGTCGAGGACTACCTGTGTGTGTATATTATATATCTATATATATATTTATATCTATCTATCTATATATTATACTATATATATATATATATATATACATACACATACATACATACACATCACACACACAGCACACATACATACACCACACAACACACACACCACATATATTATATACCACCCCCACAGCACACATCCCACACACACACACACACACACACACACGCACACTACACGCACACACACGAAACGCAACGCATACACACGCATACACCCGCATACACACGCATACACACGCATACACACGCATACACACGCATACACACGCATACACATCCATCTATCTATCTGTTTATCCATTTTTTTGAGAATTGCATTTAAGAACATCCTTATGAACTTCTTAGAGTTTGTCACAAGAACCAAGTAATTTCTTATGAGAGCATTCATGAATCCGGCCCCTAACACAGAATACCTGACTTTTTTGGTCTGAAATCCAATCATGTTCATCAATATCACAGGTTAATGTACAGTGTTGAGGTAAAGTCCTTTTTATGGAGCGTGATCTGTAATAAGACGCCCTCTAGAGTCTGTACCTTGGTACTGAAGGTGAGTTTGAAGTCTCCTGCACAGCCGCAGTACAGCGGCATGTTTGCTTCCTTCACCCCTCTGCATTTAGCACATTCCTGTAAACACAGCACACACACAGAGACCTTAAATAACGCTGTACCCAACACCAGTACAGGATAAGGGATAAGACTCCTAATCAGAGTTCCTATCTGACGTCTCTCACCAGGTCCTGCAGGGTGTAACTCATCAGCTTCTTCTGCAGTGCCTCCACCAGGGCCATCTCGATCGAGTCGGTGTCGTACTGAGCCTGGCAGTTTGAGCAGAACCACTGAGGTAGCACTGAGCCATCCTAAAGGTTAAAAAGAAAAAACGGAAACAAAACCAAAGAGGAGGCACGGAGTCGGTTACAGACAGAAGCAGAAGGTTAATAATATAATAGGGTTAATAGATGACCCCTGGTCTGTTTGGGTTACCTGCGCTACAGACGGGTCTTTGCAGAGGTCCAGGTCACGGCAGAAGTTACACTGGTGGCAGATCACCTCCGGCAGGATGTACGAGTGGCACGGATCTTTGAACTGGGCCTCATCCGAAAACTCCCCCACGTCCACCAGCCGGAGCAGATCACGCTTCAGCTTGTTCACCTGGTTCACTATGTTGGTATCCAGAGAGAGTACCTGGTGCCCAAAAGCACAAGGGAGATAACGTTTACCCAGCGCTTAAGAAATGAACCTTCTGCTTATCGATCCAGAGCCTGGTTACATAAAACACCTTAAGTTATTCTTTTATTAAAGGGAATGATTCACAGTGGTGCCTGAAAGTTTGTGAACCCTTTAGAATTTTCTATATTTCTGCATAAATATGACCTCATCAGATTTTCACACAAGTCCTAATGTAGATAAAGAGAACCCAGTTAAACAATGAGAAAAAATATTACAACCACATGGTCATTTATTACTGAGAAAGCAATCCCCTGGCCCAGATTGCAGCAAAACAGGCCCAACATGATACTACCACCACCATTGTTTCACAGATGTGAATAGGTTCTTATGCTGGAATCAGTGTTTTCCTTTTTTCAAACATAACTTTTTTATTTTTAAAACCAAAACTTCTATTTTGGGTCTCATCCGTCCCAAAACATCTTCCAATAGCCCGTCAGCAAACGGCAGAAGAGCAGCAATGTTCTTTTTGGAGAGCAATTTGCTTTCTCTTTCTCTTTGCCAACCCTGCCATGCACACCATTGTTGTTCAGTGTTCTTCTGAATGGGTGGACTCATGAAACAGTAACATTAGCCACTGAGAGATAGGCCTTCGTTGCTTAAAAGTTTACCCTGTGGTCCTTTGTGACCCCCCTCGCAACTATGACAATACACGGCTTGCTCTTGGAGTATAACGCGTTGGTCAACCACTACCTGGTGAGGGTAACATGGTCTTGAATTTCCTCATTTGTACACAATCTGTCTGGACTGTGGATTGGTGGAGTCCAAACTCTTATAGATGGTGTTTGGTAATCTGTTCCAGCATGAGGCCATCAACAACCCTTTTTTTCTGAGGTCCTCATAAATGTCCTTTGGTCGTGCCAGTGATACACTTCCACAAACATGTGATGTTAATGAGGCAGACTTTGATAGATCCCTAACTCTTTAAATAAAACAGGTGCAGTGGGCACCCTGTTTTTATTAAAGAATAGGGATCTCTCAAACCCCTTTGATTGTCATCCCCTGATTGAAAACTTGACTTCTAACTTTTTCACCTTCAAATTAAACTGCTAATATCCTGAGGTTCACGACGTTTTGCCACTCAACTAATACATGTAATCTTGGATCATTTTCCTCAAAAAAACTAATGACAAGTATAATATTTTTGTCTCAATTGTGAACTGGGTTCTCTTATCTACTTTTAGGACTTGGGAGAACTGATGTTTTAGGTAATTTTTTATTCAGAAATATAGAAAATTCTACAGGGTTCACAAACTTTCAAGCACCACTGTAAAATCCCTCAGACTTTTCATCTAAAAAGTGTTAAGCAGTACGAGATTTACTGCAGAGACTGAGGTTTTTTGTTGCTGTAAAGTTTTACTGTTTCCATGATGACTCATCAACGGGGAAAAATTTAATACAGAAATCAAAAATTTAATAAATGACATCATCAACAACAACAATATTAATAGTGAAACATCAGAATTCAAACACTTGTTTATCCGACCAGTTCAGACATCAAACCTGCTGCTTGAACATTTTTTCCTCTAAATTCAAACAAAAACTTTGGTATAAATTGTACCGGTAAAGCCAAGCCTCAGAGAGCGTCTAAAATGAAATAGAATTCAGATTTCAAATAAATTCGAATTCAAACGGACTTCCAGAACCAATGAAGATGGTTCCATTAATAATAATAATAATAAAAATATTATTAAACTTACATTGTCTTTTTATTTGAAAGAGAACAAAAAAAAAAAAAAATCTTCATCTTCAAAACCTCCAAAAACAGAAATAATTCTCCATCTTTCGAGAGTTAAGATGCCATTTTGAATGCTTCAAATAATTCTAAGGAAATGTACTTTTTAATGAATTAGTTTGATATAACAGGATTACTTAAGGGACATTCGGTACTTTTCTACATTTAAGGGTTTATGACGATTTAAGAGCTTTTGTGATCAAGGGGATTCATTCTTAGAACGTCAGAGGGTACTAACAGGACTAGAAGCTGGGTCACTGCAGTTTTGGGCATCATATTTGGATTTATTTGATATTTTTATCTACCTGGCAGACGTATTTGATGAACTCCAGGGCGGGGTTGTTGAGGGGCAGGTGTGACCCTGGTAGGACGGGGAACATTTCGGACGGCTGAGCCACGCTTCGTGTTCCACACACCTTCTTCTGGATCTTCTGCGTGATGGTGAAGATGTTCTGGGTCAGCTCGCTCGATACGTACTCCTGAGAGAACGTGATCATACCTGCAGCACCACACAGAGGGGGCCAGGTTATGGGAGGCCAAAGGTGTCCAACGATTAACATCACGCTACGAGAGAGAGAGAGTTCAAAGCACGTAAGAGTAAAGTCACTCGGTTCTTACCGGGGAGGGCACTGACGTCACCGGAGGCCTGCTGGGACGCTTGGCTCCCACCCCTTCTCTTTAGGGCGTGGCTCCGGGGGCTTCCGTCGGAGCTCCCCCTCATGCTGTGATACACAGCAGCTATTTAACGCTGTTAAGAGGGAAAAACAGAGATTAGTTTCAATTACAAAATCCTATTATTATATGCTTCACCTTACATATCATTTTTATTACAATACAACATCATAATTAAAAACATTATCCTTAGAAATAATCAGAAACCAACAAATGATCCACACTGAGATGATCGTGAAGAAATATATTTCTGACAGGAAGCTGCCTGAGGGGGTACTGCAATGATGTTCAGCTGCTCTCGATCATCTCCTCGACTTCGTCCTCAAACTCTTCCATCCTCGTCTTTCAATCCTTCCAGCTCATCAGCATCATCCCCTCGTCATCATCCTGCCCTGATCTCCATTCTCTTATTCTTCTTCCTCGTACCGTTCTGAATCACGGATTCAAAACAGAGAATAGAAGCACCCTGCGCCATCTTGCTTTAAGTGCCACCCAAGGGAATAGTTTGGGCACCCTGGGGGTAAGAGATGGGGCGATATTATGACAATTTAAGGCTGATGTTAACGTACTGGGTTCAAATTGCAAAGGGTAAAAAAACAAATCCATAGAAGTGCCAAAACAGGAGGAGTTGGATCATGTGTTCATGTTTAGTACGCCATCTAATGCAGTTACATTTTTTGAACACAGAAGCAAATCCTGTTCTCGGTGAGAACCTTAATTTATTTTAACTGCAGCAGGATGTTATTTTGGATTGTTAATCTTTAGAAATAAAAAATAAATAAATAAAAAAACCATTTCACTCTGCTATTTAAGATACAGTGAAGCTACAATAGAATACTTTGTTTACATTTTTAATCCTCTTGTTTTTCGTCATTCCTTCTATTTGCAGAGGACTATTTTTTTTTGTTTTAATACAAGCAAAGGTGCCTTGGTTTGCACCGCTTACACTTCAGAAAAAAAGGAACGTCTTTTATCAAAGTGTTACACCCCTGTTTCTTAAAGCTTTACTACCTCAGGGCCTTTTTTGCAACTCTAAGCTGAAGAAAAGTGCTAAAAGGCATTAACAGCAAATACATCCAAACATTTAGAGGTTTTAAATGCAATGGAAATTCAAATCCAGTATCTGTACCTCTCCATACATGATGCTGGAAGGTAGTTTGCCCTTCACTCCTCCGTAGTTTGCAGGATCCATCCAAAGCAGGAACTCCCAGCATCGGGAGAAAGTGATGGACAGAGAGTGGAAGATCTCCCTCGAATGAATACTGCAGAATAATAAAGTCATAATAGAGCCATAATCTGAACAAAGCTCTTTTTCTTAGTTTTATTAGCTTTTATGTTTTTTATTAGCTTTTAACAGCTGACCTGTTGGTGATGTACTCCACGTAAGCGATGGCGTCTTCGATGCGCCGCTTCTTGGTGCTGAGGATGATGCGGTTAAAGTTCCCGTAGATCACAGACGAGCCAAGACGCTTAAACTCAGCAACCAGCCTGCATCAGACAAACAAACAAAGCTCAGAGATCCTAATCAACAACCTCACTGATGAATCTCTGATTTGAGGTCACTCACTGCAGGAAGAGCTTCTTCATCATGTTGAGGAGGGTCCGGTGCAGGGCCGGGTCGTACAGCAGGGAGCTAGGGGAGCGCAGCCAGCGGTAAAAGTGCATCACCTGATTGTCGGCGTAAACGTTATGGTATTGGGTGATCTCACGCACCCAGCCCACCACCATGCTCTTCAGGATCCTGTAACGATCACACACAAAGGTTTAGGTCATGTATAAAACCGCACAAGAGCCACAGGAGAGAACGGCAGGAATGAAACGCCAGAGCCAGGAAAAGACATGACCTTTATGTTATGAACTCAATCTAGTTTGTGATATAGTTTTCACTAGGGGTGTCACGATGCTTTACAAGGGCTAAATGTCACGGCCTGCATCGTGGATCGTTCCAATTCAAACTAACTGACAAAGTTCAAATTTTAACTGGCAAAATTCAAATCTGGCCAAAAGTATTGGGACACAAACCCACATTGCAAGCACTGTTGTAGTTCCTTCAGGAAATGCAAATCTAATTGTCTTTATTATCTTCCGTTCTGCAATGGAAACGGGCTCAGCTGTTCATGTCGACTTTCAGATTAAGATCGTACTTAGTCATTTAAATACTGTGTCAGTAGCGGTATTTAAAACTCCTCCTCGTTTATGTGCAGCAGACTAAAGATTGTTTTAGTTTACATTTTTATGCAGGAAGACATTATTTTGAACTGTTATTCTTCAGACAAAAGGAATGTTTTCAGTAGGTTATTTGAGAGACGGTGAAGATACAATACAGCATTTTATATCCAACTTTATCAAACATTTTTTTAAACATATACACGAAAATGTTGTTTTGAATTGTTTTCATTTCAAAAATAAAAAAGTAACTTTTTCGAACAATTACATTATGAAATAAGAGTGTAAATGGGTTAATTAAATACATAAAGTCAGAGAATGTGTTAACGTAACCAAATCAAATCAGAATCGTATTTACTATACAGGTTTGAAGATGTTTCGGTACGTTTTCGGTAACTGACCAAAACTGAATTTTTACGAATTGAACTTGGTACCTGAATGTGTTGGAGCAGAGGGCCGTCTCATCGTAGCTGGCCACTGCAGAGGCGCCCTGGTTCCCGGACATCATGTCCTCCAGTGAGGCGTGCTGGATGACGTCGAAGCTCACGCCCACGCTGGCTCCGCCCTCCATTTCGTTCACGTGCTGACTCTGCAGGATGGTGTTCACTGCCAAGCTCTGAATATCTAACTCCACACACACTAACACACACACACACACACACACACACACACACACACACACACACTCTAAATAAATAATGACTATGCACTGAACCCTGCTGTTTAATCAGTGGATCAACAACAACAACAAAACATAAAAATAAAAATAAGTAGTAGTTGGCACGCTTCGCCATATTAAAAACAAATGACAAACCGTGAAATCAAAGTAATAAAGGATTGGGACCCAAGTGCAGTTAGCTCCAGATGGAATTGGTAAACCAAAACATAAATAACAAAAAGAAACGAAAGAAAACACTAAAGGAAGCCAAAATAATCAGGAAAGAAAAACCCACTGTGACGGCGTGAGAGAGTAGAAGGCGGGGGAGAGGCTCGTAACAGCCGGAGAAAGCCCGGTGAAAATAAAAATAAACAAAAACTGTCCCTACACTAAAACTAGGGCCCTACCTTACCTGGGCTATCTCTAAATAGCCCCCGTCTGAGAGTCTTCGAACTCTCAGACATACCAGTGGCCCTAAAACAGAAAAGAAACAAAGGAAAATGAAAGGGACAATAAGGTGCCGTGTGAAGCGCAGGTGCGTCAAGCAGCCGGGCATGACAGTGCTCCCTCTGGGGGTAGGGAATGGTGCGACACCGTGTGAGACCAGAAGTGTGTTTATATAGGCTCAACAACAGGTGTTGCCAATTGCACGGAAATGCCCGGGAAAGCTGACGCTGCCGGAACTCACGCCGCCATTTGGGGTAGAATACTGGCCACTAGTGTCCGAAAGGTACCCCTGATAGTATTAGTAGTAATAATTAAAAATAATGTAATTAGTAATAACAGCAATAATAATAACAGTAATAAAATAACTACTAATAAAAATTAGTAGTAGTAATAATAAACAATAGCACTAATAATAATGACTATAAAAATAATATTAATAACAAAAAATAAAACTAAAAACAATAATAGCTCCACACATAAACACACACTTAATAAATAATGAATACGTGCTGCACTCTGGCCTTTAGTCAGCTCAGGTGTTTCGTACCTGTAGAGTAGCACCCCTGGGTGTTGATCTCCACAGATCCTCTCTCGTCGCTCTCCATTACCAGACGGCTATCGTCGGCCTCTTTGCCCCCCAGGTCGGGACGTGCCGTGGGAGAGAGCCAGAGCAGGTGGTTATGTTTGCGGAGGTGCCGTGCCAGGAACAGGTCCGACCCGAAAATGGAGATGTCCTCGGGCAGGTTCCCGACGGGCAGGTGGTAATACCTAATAATAATAATAATAAAAAAAAAAAAAACACATTTGATGACCTCATTTTAAACCTAACACTTTATCCCGGGTCCCTATATCCCAGGGTCGTACCTGGCCATGTCGAAGGCCTGAGAAAGGCAGCTGTCCAGATTCAGGTAGTGTTTGACCATGCGCCGTGCCCCGTGGCGCTGCCAGTCCAGAACGCTGTAACTGATGTCGTCGGCGACATGAACGGGAACCAGAGGGAACTCCTCGAGCACGGTCATACCGCCAGCCAGGCGTCGCAGGTCCCAGTTGGACTGCACGGCGATCAGAGTGGGGCCGCGCCTCTCCTCCTGCACACACACACCCAAACGCTAAGTTCAGCTTATTTACTTATTATAATAAACAATACGTAATAAACGATTTGTACCTTATAGTTGAGCAGGATGCGCTGCACGGCTCTGTAAATCACCTTCACGTCGTTCTCAGCTCGGACCTCGAACAGATGCTTCTCTGGAGGCAGAAACTCCTCTGAGGTTTTCTCCAACATGGCGGCTCTCTCCGCACCATACAGCGTACTCAAATTCGGCATCTGGTTACTCCGAACCTGCAGGGGGCACATTTTAGTTAGCATGGTAGTACGTTAGAAAACGTTTTCAGTCAGATTGGGCTGGGACTGACCGTGTCCAGGACGAATACGCTGGCTTTGCGCTGGGACGGGATGAAGAGCCCAAACAGAGCCTTATGACCCTGACTGTGATGGTACAGATAGATGTGTCTCACGCTGCCTGAAAAAGCACACAACAAATCATACATAACTATAATATACTACTGAATTAACATTTAGACCTGCATCAGGAGCCAAAAGTCTGAAAGCATTCATAAAATTAGAGCTTAAATGCAGATAAATCAATTAATTAAAGTCATGTTATGAGTGTTGCTGTCGCGTAGTTTGTCCACCAGAGGCCAGTGCAGTCTACTGGAATCATTCACTTTAAAGGTCATTAGTAGTAGTACTGTAGAAATTATAATTCTTTATGCATGTGACCGTTGGAAATGCTATTTATTCGAAGACAAAAAGGCAAGTCTATTTTTCAGCTGCATTATGTCAAGGCACACACAATCCCACTCATAAAGGGACACTTTAGAGATGCCGATTGACCTCAGGGTTTATCTTGCAGTATGGTTACCTGGCTCCAGGTAGCTGAACTGGGCAAGGGACCTCATTTCCAGGTGCTCCAGCTCAAAGGTGTCTGCTTCCCGACCGGCCAGAGCTCTGACCACCTGCTTATTAACCATACACACACAGCCCAGCTGCACCAGAGCCCGGAACAGCAACGGGACCTGCAGCGCACACACACGCACACATTAAAGCTTTGGATCACAGACACAGAGCTCTTAGCCTAACCTCATAAACACCCTCCAAATAAAAATAAACTGGGCTATAAAAAGAACAAAAATGTGATACGTAAGCATCAGTGAAGATCTATTTAAAATAAATAAATAAATAAATCAGACCTAGTCTTTAATTAGAATCCTGACCCCCCAGAAACTCTTTAGAAATTTAAAGCCTCATCTCTTAAAGCAAATGTTCATAGTTAATTATGAGTAATTCACAATTAAAAACACACAATAGGAATTGGCCTGTCACAATGCTGTACTAAGTATAAAAATACTAAAGTTATTTTAAACAATAATAAAAATACTACTACTACTACCACCACCACCACCACCACCACCACCAATAAACTTAATTACATAATACTTTTACTAATAAAAACAACAACATGATTAAAAGTAATAAAAAGCAATAATTGAAATATACTAAGAAAATAAATCATATTGAAAACCGTAACAATAGTAATGTGATAAAAACAAAAATAAACAAAGATCTTAGTAGTAATAATAATTAGAAGTAATAATAAAATAAATAAAACAATAGTAGTAGTAATCAATATAAACAATTAAAATATGATTAGTAGTAGCAGTAATAAATAAATAAATAACACTAACAATGCAATTAATAATAGTAATAATAACAGAAATAACAATAATAATAAAAATAGAAATAAGTAGCAGTAATAATAATAATAAACAGTAATAACAGTAGCAATAATAATTATTAACAATAGTAATATTAACAATAACAAAACAACTAATAATAAAAAAATATATAAATAATTAGTAGCAATAATATATAATAGAAGCAATAATAATAATATTAATAATAGAAAATGGTTATTATTGACAGTGACGGAGACAGAGCTCAGTATCAGGCCCTGTACTCATACCTAGTGTCCCTCCTCCCCTGAAAAGTTAAAGCCCCTAATGGCTGTGGGGACAGAGGACGTCCTAAATTCTATCGGTTCTCCACATTACTGTTTATTAGGGCCTCGATAAGGCAATGACTCGATGGAACGTGACAGTACCTTTAGACATTCGGCTCCACTTACGGTCAGCTGTAATGCAGCTAATTTAATCGGTGTTATCTGAGCCGTCTGCCGCTCTCGGCTCCATTACCTGAGTCTCATAGACGCCCTCTATGTCTGGGGCGGAGAGCTCTGCATTGATCTCGTTGATGTGTTCCTGGTACATGTCCTCTGGCACCGAGTACTGGTACAGGTATTGCACCAGGTTAGAGCGTGGCAAAATCCTGTTCACCTGTACACGAGAGTAAGGATTTAGGATGGAAAGGCGTACGCTTAACATACAGCTATCTGCTGTCACCGGTAGGTATAAGAAGGTACAGACCTTCTTGTAGGTGGCGCCCTCTTCTTGTTTGGGCACTCTTTGATTGACGTAGAAGACCCGTGGGATGTCGAGCTTCATGCAGTGCAGGTCGGTGCCGATCACCGCCCACAGTTTGTACAGACCTGGGTGGTTCGTTTCGGCAATCTACAGATTTTTAAAGGGTTTAGGATTTAAAGGTTTAAGAATTAAAGCAGACTTCCAGTACTAAAGTGAATCCTGATAGGCTGAGCACCTGTACTATCTGCCAGGGCATGTCCAGGATGCTCCGGGCCGTCCTGCGCAGGAAGCTCCCCAGTCCGGTGGATGGTCCGCCCCTGACGACCCCTCCTCCGGTGGGCTGGGGTTCCCCATCGAGCAGGCGACGTCTCTTCCTGCGTTCCTTCCTCTGTCTGATCTGGAGCTCCCATTTCTTCTTATGGTAACGCAACCAGACCAGACGTTCCTCCTACAGACACAGATACAGACACAAAGAGAAGTGTCTGTATCTGCGTACACAACTTCGTTTTTGACCTAGCACTGTGCGTGCAGTACCTGCGTTGTCCCCATAGGTGGCGGCGGTCCCAGGATCTCTCTCCAGGACTGTGTGAGGTCCAGCTCCTGAGATTCAATCTGGCTGTCCTCGCCCTGTGAGGCCCTTTTCCTCTTGGTGGTGATAGGAATGGCTGGCTGCAGGGGGCGCTGCGGAGCCCCAAAGTCCTCCATATCTGGGGCTTCGATCTGAGGGGTTACCTGACAGAACAGGTGGAGGTGGAGGCGTGTTATCGGATTCAGGTGAAGCCGTAGCTTTAGACTTGCACTTATTGCTCACCTGTCTCTTTCCCTCGCTGCTGAACATCTCGCTGATTTTCTTCTGCTTGTAGATGTCGTTCTTTTCCAGAAGCTTCTTGTGCAGCCAGTCCGGGTGGCGCACGCGCGGCACCGGGTTCTTCACCTGCTGCAGCGCCGCCGGGATGGTGATGATCTTCTGGATTGCGCTGCCCAACCTCTCGATGTAATAACTCCAGTCCAGGATCTGAAGCACCAGCATGACATGATTTCTCGTTTATTTCTAACGATAATTAAAGATCTCTTTATAGGAAGCGCAAGATCTAAACATACCGATCTGATGTCCAGGTCATTGAGGCTCGGCATCTTCAGCCATTTGCGCAAGAAGTGCTTCTTGACGCCAGCCTCGGCCTGGAATATGGCCAAAGGAATCGCTCTTTGGAGGAGAAGAAACGTTTTACTATGAAGTTGATCACAATACAGGCGCTCACACAATCACAAAGTGCGCCATCTGCTGGTGAAGAGGACGTCAGCGCCTACAAGTCTGGGGTTTAAGCTTGAGAGTCAACGCTTGGAAATGCCAAGAAGCAGGGAACAGGATTAGAGATTATTTTTGTATTGATTAATTAATTAATTAACTAACAACATTCACAATGGGACAACTTCGAGACAAATGTTGATGTCTTTAGACCCGAGGTCAGGATCGAACCGGGGATCTACGGAGCTGTGAGGACACAATTTCACCCTCAAATGATTATAAAAAGTGGGTGTGTGAGGCAAAATTTGTTTGAGTCAGGCATTATCTGCATGTGACTGTGTCCGAGGGAGCAGAGGCAGGTCAGGGGATCATCCCTGACCCCTGCTGGTCCTGGGATAGACTGGTATCCCATTCAGAAGTGGACCTGAGCTGCCAAATCCAGAGCTGGACTCTGTGCTGGATTTGTATGTTCTCCCTGTCTGCATGCATTTTCGAAGATAAGACAGGTCAATTTGCATCTCTAAAGTGTCCCAGTGTGTGTGAGTGAGAGTGAGAGAGAGAGAGAGAGAGAGAGAGAGAGAGAGAGAGAGAGAGAGAGAGAGAGATCTGATTTGGATACACGTACACAAAGTGAATAAATAAAATTTAATTCCTGTTGATTTTTTTAAATTTATGGTATGAGTTCTTGATTCCTTTTTTATTTCACATTACTAAATCCCGGACATTTTCGTTATCCCCCTTGTTACTACCTCTCGGTAACGGGGGAGCCCTCGGGTTTGCGTGAGATGACGTAGCGGCAGCTCAGACCCGCGTCCTTCACCATCTGATCCCCGAGGAACTCGGCCAGGCGCTTGGCTGTGCTGATGGAGGTGGATTTCTGCTCGCCATAATCCTCCAGCCTGCGGGACATGGAGCGATTTTCGGAGATCAGCTCGAACAGCTCTGCGTCCGGCATGTTCGCCGCCTGAGGGAGGACAGCGGGAAAAAATTTAATGAGTACAAACTCTGTTAAGGCAGCCTCCCAAGAGTCGTATCCCATGGTACCTTGCTGTAGAGCACGTCCAGCCAGTAGTCGGCTACTTTGGCGACGGAGGCGTAGACCTCCTCCAGAGTGGTGCCCTTCAGGAATGCCTCGAAAACGGAGGACTGAAAGATCTTAATGAGCTGCAGCTCACCCCTCCTCTTCACCTCGAACCCCTTCAGCTCAGCCAGGGAGCCGTCCTCGTTAAACACGGCGTACCTGCTCACACGCATGACCTCGTTAAACCCGAACGTACGCACACCGCACAGCTTACGCAGGGTGCATCTACAAGGTTAACATTACAATCTAGAACCCAAGCTGCAAGAACTTCAAAAATGTTTCTACGAGGACCTTCAAAGTCAATCCAAACTCCTTAAACTCCAACACGGAGAAAACAGACACTTACTGAAGTCCACGTGCCTCTAGGAGTCTAACGATTTGACACTCAAAGCACAAACGGGTTTGAACGCATCATTTCGAGGACGCAGAGACTTCGCTCTCTTTTCTGTCCCCGCCTTGAACCAAAGGTTCTAAATAAATCTGGAATGACGCCAATAAATTCAGTCCTACAACTCATTTACAAACTTGTACATGTGAAACGTCTGGGCGTGGCTCAAACTGTTGTTCATCCAATGAAACTTAGCCTTTCATGCTATCATAGTCCGACATGAAACAAAACAAAAAAAGCTCGTCAGTGCCAAAATCTTTCACCTTTTCTTCAGCTTTTTGCCCTCCTCTTTGGAGGCGGGTAGGATCATGGCCAGGTATGGGCCATCCACCTCGAAAAAGATGCTGTTCTCCGCCCTCGTCTCATAGGTCAGCGAGGCCGAGTCCACCAGCTCCTGGTACTGATCATTTGTAAATCCTTCCTGCACAGGAACAGAGGGACAACAATCACTGTAAATCCACACACTCACACCATTGAGCGTTAGAATCACAGGGGTTTGGGATGGGGAGAACTTGCCTTCACCATGATGTTGAGCATGGCTCCGGGGTAACTGATGGTCACTTTGGGCTTTTTGTCGTTGCTGGTCCTGATGACAAAGTTCTCAGGGAAGGAATTGGGCAGGACGCACCAGATACCGTCCGTGTCCAGCTCTAATGGTCGCCTGGAACAACGAACGAGGAATTTTCAATTGCAATTCGATCAAATTCAGCACTGATACAGATGGAGTCTCTGAATGGTAGTTTGCCTCTACCATCACCTTCCATTTTATTCTAATCAGCAAGATCTCCACTTTTAACAATTCGATTGATTGGGGAAGGCAATCCCCATGGGTCAGCTGAGGAGAAGATTTCATTTAGTCTCGTGCCCTTATAGTGACAAACGTTTACTAAATGTGAAATAACAAACAGAGCTGCCACTATCTGAGTGAGGTACGTTCAGATAACAGGACATAATTTCATCTTTAACCACTACTGATTTATGATCACTCGTTTCAGAACGATGTTTAGTTCGTTTAGATTATTAAGACGTTAGGCTAATAATAATTCTGATGATGCTAGGGATCGGGTTCGGGTCAGACCTGTTCGGGAACGGTCGAGCGGTTTTAAAGCTTTAGGAGTGAACCCACGCTCACCCGATCTGCTCGATCAGCTCTCTGGCCTTGGTGATGATGTTCGCTCCTGTGTGACACACGATACCAGCCATCTCCATCGAGTACCATCTCGCTCTGTGGGATCGATTGGGTTTAGTTCATGACAGGTCACGGAAACAAAATAAAGTACTATAAAGGACTAAATCAAGAAGACCACGAGAGAACGACTTGTTATACCTTATAACTGTGGAACAAGATTTTACATTTACAGCATTTAGCAGACGCCCTTATCCAGAGCGACTTACAATTGAAACATTGCTCAAGGACCCAACAGTGGCAGCTTGGCAGAGGTGGGATGTGAACCCTGGACCTTCTAGTCCATAGTTCAGCACCTTACCCGCTAGGCTACCGCAGTCCCGATCAAGGTCAAGATAATAGACAGACAAACGACATTTAACAACTGGATACTGAATTGCACACTTAATCTCGAGACTCGTTTAAGCTCGCCGTGCAGCAATGAGGAGAGACACGGCTGCTGGATTTTTCTTTTCTCATGCCTTTAAAGCAGTGTTTCCCAACCTTTTTGAGCCACGGCAAATATTTCACATTAGAAAAATCACAAGGAACACCATCAAAGAAAAACGTTACGAAAAGTATATTTATTGAAATGAAAATCTAGTCTCAAAAAGTCTCAATTTACTCCATTTACCCACCCAGTGTGAAACGTGGGCCTGTTTATTTGAACACAAAACTGATATCTTATATATTACTGCCCTCTAGTGGAAGAATGTAAGAATGTACTGCTAGCTTAGAGTACCAATCAGGTGAAAATGGATAATCTTCCACGGCACACCTGGTGATTTCTCACAGCGGACTTGTGGTTGGGAAATGCTGCTTTAAATTAACAAAAATAATCACCAATCCCAAAAACAAAACAAAACAAAACAAACAAACAAACAAAAAAAAAAGGGTTAAACATGAACAGTAACGTTTCGGCTCTTCTGCCTGGTTGTGCGTTTTGAACCCATGGCTTATGGGACGCTTTCGGTCATCCTCACCCTTTCCTCATGACGTATCCGTAGAAGGAGTTGAGAATGCACTTGTGAGCGAGCTGCAGGGACTCGTACAGGATCTCCATGTTCTTACAGCGCTTCACCTCAGCCGCGTCCCCACACTCCTGCGCCGCGCTCAGCTTCTTCTTCCACACCTAAGTAAAGAAAAATAAAGATGAGCACATAGAGGATAAGGGTAGATTTTTGCCATAAGCTTAGAGTAACTAATACATTAAAGGTTAAATCAAGCACCTTATGCGAGCCTTTAAACTCGTAGCGGCGATCTCGGAAGGCTCGGACCGTGTCCACATAGAAGGAGTTCTCCCTCTGGCAGATGGTGGTGACTCGCTCCTCCAGCCGGGTTAGATGCACCTTCTTATACGCCTTCCGACAGTAGTCTGACAAACACCGAGCAAATCACACCGTAAATTAGCTCTCCTGTACTAGCAGCACGAGTGGGGGAATATGGACGAACAAAAAAGGACTTCAGGATAAAAATAAATAAATAAAAAATAAAACCAAACATTCCTTTGCTATCCACAAACTCAGTTTGTTCTTTCAGGATGTAGAAAAAAAGCAATGAGATAAGTCTACATTTATGTTTAGTAAGCAAATCTTTATACAAGTCCTTATTTATATAACACTGTTCTAGAGCAAGTGCTTTATATGCGACGCAAAATAAAATAAAATGGACTATAGAGTAGTAGCAAATAAATAACTTTATACAAGAAAACAAAGATATCAATAAAATACAAATATAAACTTCAATAAATGTTAACACAAAGAAAAAAAAAAAAAAAAAGAAAAAGAAAAAAAAAAAAAAACTACTAAATGCAATGGAATAAAAATATTTATTTATTTATTTAACAAGGAATAGTCTATTAAGACAAAAAAAACAACAACAAAAAAAAAC
>JAJAGP010003060.1:0-86463 GCA_025084515.1 Ancistrus triradiatus
GTGCAGCAATAACTGCAACTAAACTGCAATCAGTCCTGCACACCGGCTTGGAGGAATTTAGCCCATTCCTCCGTACAGAACAGCTTCAGCTCTGGGATGTTGGTGGGTTTCCTCACATTAGCTGCTCGTTTCAGGTCCTTCCACAACATTTCGATTGGACTAACGTCAGGACTTTAACGTGACCATTCCAAAACATGAGCTTTATTTTTCTGTAACCGTTCTTTGGTAGAATGGCTTGTGTGCTTAGGGTCGTTGTTGACCCACCTTCTCTTGAGATTTAGTTCATGGACAGATGCTCCTGACATTTTCCTTTAGAATTCTTTGATATAATTCAGAATTCATTGTTTCATCAATGATGGCAAGCCGTCCTTGCCCAGATGCAGCAAAACAGGCCCAAACCATGATACCACCACCACCACCATGTTTCACAGATGGGATAAGGTTCTTATGCTGGAATGTAGTGTTTTCCTTTCTCCTAACATAACGCTTTTCTTTTAAACCAAAAGGTTCTATTTTGGTCTTATCCATCCACAAAACATTCTTCCAATAGCCTTCTGGCTCGTCCACGTGATCTTTAGCAAACTGCAGACGAGCAGCAATGTTCTTTTTGGAGAGCAGTGGCTTTCTCCTTGCAACCCTGCCATGCACACCACTGTGGTTCAGTGTTCTTCTGATGGTGAACTCATGAACATTAACATTAGCCAATGTGAGAGAGGCCTTCAGTTGCTTAGAAGTTACCCTGGGGTCCTTTGTGACCTCACCAACTATTACACGCCTCGCTCTTGGAGTGATCTTTGTTGGTTGACCACTCCTGGGGAGGGTAACAATGGTCTTGAATTTCCTCCATTTGTACACAATCTGTCTGACTGTGGATTGGTGGAGTCCAAACTCTTTAGAGATGGTTGTATAACCTTTTCCAGCCTGATGAGCATCAACAACTCTTTTTCTGAGGTCCTCAGAAATCTCCTTTGTTCGTGCCATGATACACTTCCACAAACACGTGTTGTGGTGAGCAGACTTTGATAGATCCCTGTTCTTTAAATAAAACAGGGTGCCTACACACCACTGATTGTAATCCCTTTGATTGAAAACATCTGACTCTAATTTCGCCTTCAAATTAACTGCTAATCCTAGAGCTTCACATACTTTTACCACTCACTAATATGTAATATTGGATGATTTGACCAATATAATAAATGACCTAGTATAATATTTTTGTCTCATTTGTTTAGCTGGGTTCTGTTTATCTACTTTCAGGACTTTTGTGAAAGTCTGATGATGTTTTAGGTCATATTTATGCAGAAGTCTAGAAAATTCTAAAGGGTTCACAAACTTTGAAGCACTACTGTATAATCAATAACTGTAGTGTTGAAACGTATGATTGTGTATAACTGTAAAACATTGAGATTGTTTATATACTGTGGGTTTATCAGCGTGACAGAGGCCATGTTACATTTTAGATGAAATTCCAAATGTTGGTGGAACTGAGACTGAAGTTGCAAGTGAGTCTAAATGTGCTCATGTTTCAGCTCATTCTGGATTCAGGCACAGAAGAGTGCAGCAGCGAAAATGAGGTGTGTCTTCTGGTGTTGGCCCAAAAACCAACTGAGCAATTCGGAGCCTGAGATGGAGGAACACAAAGGAGGGAGGAGGAAACGATGTTGAAACTAAGGATGAAGCTGAATCTGCTGAAGCTCTGATGAACCTCTTCCTTGATGAACTTCCTCATGATTGAGATGAAAGAGACTCTTTCCCTATCAGGGTACGAAAATAGAATTAATATATTTTTATGCAGATGTAGATATTTTATCATTGGTAATAAGGTTACAAATAATACAGAGCGATTTATTGCATTTATTATTAATATTTTAAACTCAGGGGACGATCTGCTGAAGATGGCAGCTGAAGTTCATGTGGGAGCCAAAGAAGTTGCTGAAGTAGATGTACTGAATCAGCTGCCTGTTTGCTTGTATGCTTCAGAAACCAAGGTAAATAAATATCTTTGTGATCTGAATAAAAAATAATTTTTTTATTGTCAGGTAATAATTGTCCAACAATTTAATCTTAATTTTGTTTTGATTGTTTATTCTGTCTATAATGGTTCCTTTGACGATGAGGCGCTGAATGTTAACGAGCTTGTTCGTCAAGAGGTTCCGGACCAAACAAGGAGGAAGGTCAGGAGAACCAGGGTAGTGTATTTTAAAGGTTTCTAGTTCTGGTCTGTATATAATGTCTCAAAACAATAAAAAGCAGGTGAAGTTCTGCTGAAGATGGCTGCTGGAGCTCTGGTGGAAGCCTGTGAAGCTCAGCTAAATGCCTTAAAGGATCAGCCTCCTGTTTGCTGGAATGCTTCTGAAAAAACCTTGAAGCTCATAAAGTACATAAACATCTTGAACATGTGAACTAAAATCATTTTTAGAATAAGTTCTAACTGTAACATTTGTAGATGAGGTGATAAATGGTGACGAGCTCGTTTATCAAGAGGTTCCAAACCAGAAAAAGGTCAAGAGAGGAACCAGAGGCCGAGGAAGGAAAATTAATTACAACAAGGAGAAAGGTAAAAATGGCCTCATAATAATCCAGTGGAGGAACTATTTATCTAGGGTTACACAACCCCAAATCAGAAAAATTTGGGACAGTATGGAAAATGCAAATTAAAAAAGTCTTACATGTACTTTTTTTCTTTTATTGAAGAAAATAAGAAAGAACCTTGCCTTGAACTCATCAGGAGCGAGACAGAGCTGAGGAGTGGGACAGGGTTCAGTGCGCAGGAAGAATGTCCTGTCTCGTCTTTTTGAACATGGAGGACTTTTTTTTGCATATACAGTGGGGCAAAGAAGTATTTAGTCAGCCACTGATTGTGCAAGTTCTCCTACTTAGAAAGATGAGAGAGGTCTGTAATTTTCATCATAGGTACACTTCAACTATGAGAGACAATATGAGAAAAAAAAATTCAGGCCATAACATTGTAGGAGTTTTAAAGAATTTAATTGTAAATTGTGGTGGAAAATAAGTATTTGGTCAATAACAAAAGTTCAACTCAGTAACAGAATCGTTGTTGGCGATGACAGAGGTCAAACATTTCCTGTAAGTCTTCACCAGGTTGGCACACACTGTAGCTGGTATTTTGGCCCATTCCTCCATGCAGATCTCCTCTAGAGCAGTGATGTTTTGGGGCAACACGGACTTTCAACTCCCTCCACACATTTTCTATGGGGCTGAGGTCTGGAGACTGGCTAGGCCACTTCAGGACCTTGAAATGATTTTTACGGAGCCACTCCTCCATTGCCTGAGCGGTGTGTTTGGGATCATTGTCATGCTGGAAGACCCAGCCACGTTCCATCTTCAATGCTCTCACTGATGGAAGGAGGTTTTTTGGATTAAAATCTCATCTCATGATACATGGCCCTGTTCATTCTTCCCTTAACACGGATCAGTCGTCCTGTCCCCTCTGCAGAAAAACAGCCCCAAAGCATGAGGTTTCCACCCCCATGCTTCACAGTAGGTATGGTGTTCTTGGGATGCAGCTCAGCATTCTTCTTCTTTTAAACACGAGTTGAGTTTTTACCAAAAAGTTCTATTTCTAAATTTTTTGAATTTTTTTGAATAATTTTGCTGAAGCATGGTTGAAAAGCAATGTCTGACTTTCATTTTCATAGACTTTGTGTTTATTATTACTTTTGTCAGATTGAAGTTATTTCTGTTACCATTGTGGGTTTTTCTTTCATAAACTGAGGGGTACCAACAATTTTGTCCACGTGTGTATACTATACTCACCACAAAAGTATTATTTATTATACATTATATTGATATAGAATATCCAGTAGTAATTAATTTATAATGTACATTGAAGACATTTTAACATTCGGCCATGTGAATGTTTGTAGTCGAAACTGGAGCAGACCTCAAACATCTCAGGAAGAAAACATGAACATGGAGCGTGAAGCTATTGAAGCCCCAATGGACATCCAGCTGGATGACATGGAATCTGAGGCTGTAGCTGAAGCTTCTGAAGCTCTGATGAGCTGCTTCTTGGGTGATGTTGATGCCGAGGACAAATCTGAAGCTATCAAGGCTCTGATGAACTTCCTCCTGGATGGGATGAAAGAACGATTCTCCCCCTCTCAGGGTAAGAAGAGTGAATTATATATTTTTCATCTAGAGATACAATTGATCAGCAATAATAATGTTACAAAGAATACAGTGAGATGTTCGTTGCACTTTTTATATTATTAATATCGTGAACATTAGAAGATCTTCAGACGCATGTTCTTCTAGAGAACCATGAAGCTTTCTCCCATGACTTTCTCCCCAAAAGTAAGGAGCTGCTGGAGAATGTGCTAGTTAAGGTGGAGGGCAGCTCTTGGCCCTGACTACACCCTTTAATGAGCTCTGTGCCAGCATGCCTGAGCCCATCGCACCACCTAGCCCCGTACTTGAGCCCGCCACTCCGCCTGGCTCTGTACCTGCACCACAGTCACGTCCGCCGACTCCTGTGCCACGGTCGCTACTGCCAACATCTGCGCTTAGCTTAGCAGTTCTGAGCTCCGCCCCTTTATCTAAAGTTAAGAGAAACAAACATTCTAATTGGTGAGCTGCTGATTGGCTACATGAAAAAAGAGAATGAAACGGCATAGATTAATAGAAATGAGAACTCTTAAAATTTTGAAATGGAATAACATGAATAATGACTAAATAATAATCATAAGAAATAATGTTTCAGTAAATATCAGATACTTTAATACAATCAAAAACAAACTACAGAACAAATACAGAAAGCACTGGTAACGTAAAGTTAATAAATATATCAGAACACTGTACTTAAATATCGATGTTGCTGTAACGTCACCACTAGAGGGAGACATTGTCTAAGGCATGTTTAACCCAAGTCACTGTTGACTGTGACATGTGTCCATTGTATGCAGTAAGAAATTCGTCTTGGTCAGGGATAGTTTCCTTGGACAGTAGAGTTTCCTGTCCTACATTCACCAGACTCAGAGTGGTAATACATCACACAATCACTCACTCACACCCAGGGGCAAATTTAGAGTAGCCATTCCTCTTATTGGCACATTTTGGGAGGTTAGAGGAAGCTGCATAGAGTTTACCCACACTAAGGCATGAAGAGCTCAGCTTGTCTTTATTTGAAGTAAGTCTGGGTTATAGCTCAGTCAGATACTCAGACCTCCTCCACTCTGTCGTCAGGGTGTTTAAATAGATCTATCAGCATGCGTTCTTCCTGCATGGCTGACTTCTCCAATCCTGGTCTACAAGTTCATTCCTCGCTGTCTGTTTAATGAGCAGTTCTCCTTCCCTGCAGCACAGTGATGAGTGTCTCACCCAGATCTAACTCTCTCTATCACCAGCAGAACTGCAGCTACACTCAGGAACTTACAGTCCTGAGACATGACCAAGTGATTATCAGACTACCAGCCACATTTAAGTCCACATTGATAAACATAAGTGATCTTCTTCTTTCCTCGCTGTTTAAGTTCCGCTTGGTGCGGGGTCCACTTTTTCGGCATGCCTTCCTCCATTTCTTTCGATCGAGGGCATCATCGGGGCTGATGTTGACGGTCTTCATGTCCGGTGTGATGGTGTCCATCCACCGCTTTGGGTCTTCCTCTTGGCCTGCTCCTGCCCGGGTCCAGTCGCAGGACCCTTCTGGCCACTGACTCCTCCTCGCTGCAGACAACATGGCTGTACCATCGGAGCCTTGATTCGCGCATCTTATCCGTGATGGGTGCTACGCCCAACTTTTTCCTAAAGTCCTCGTTCGTGACTCGATCCAGTCGGGACAGACCCAGAGGCCACCTGAGCATCTTTATTTCCATGGTGTTGAGGGCTTGCTCGTGCTTGGTCGTGGCTGGCCAACACTCTGACCTGTAGAGTGCCACCGGGCGCATGACCGACTTGTAGATTTTGGCCTTCAGGTAGATGGGCATTCTCTTGTCAAACAGGACTCCAGTGACCTGCTGCCACTTCATCCATGCCGCGTTGATCCTTGCTCTGATGTCTGGGAACGTGACGAGGGACCCGAGGTATTTGAATTGGGTGACCTTGTTCAGGGGCTGGCCGTCGACGGAGATGGTTCCGTCGTTCTGCGTGCCACACTTGAGGTACTCCGATTTCTTGATGTTCTCATCTAGCCGGTCTTTCCAATATCAGAGTATCAGATGTTTTACTAAAACCAAAAACATACTTAAAAATACAGAAAGTATTGATAACTTCTAGGTATCAGGACATTGAATTTAAATAAGTTGTTGCTGTAAAGTCACCGCCAGAGGGTGACAATGACTAGAGCACGTTTAACCCATGTCCCTGTGCCTTGTGTCTGTTTCCATTATACTGTAATACCTCTGTTATGAAACCCAAAACATCTCAGAGTTACAGCTCTTCTGTTATGAGGAATGGGCTAAAATTCCTCCAAGGACTGATTAACAGTGACCATAAACATTTAGTTGCGGTTATTACTGCACAAGGGGGCTCCACCAGATACTGAAAGCAAAGCTTCACATACTTCTGCTACTTACAGATATGAAATATTGGATCAGATATCTCCTGTTATGAGGACAGATGTAGATACAGATTGGTAGGTAGTGTTGGTGCTGCACAGCTCCAGAGGTCTCAGTTCAATCTGGTCTGTATATTCACTCACACACTTTAGGTGGCTCGGTGGGTAGCACTGTCGCCTCACAGCATTTAATCGCACCCTGGACGACATACCAGTACATCACATGGGGCTACTGTTGCAGTGCCAAGGGATGATCCTGCGTGCAGCCTCCCTCAGACATAGCCAGTAGGTCTCTGTGGTGGTGAGCTATATTAGATATTAGACTGCTGCACCACTTAAGCACTCACATAAACATATGCTTTTAAAATGAGCACATTTATTTGATAAAGTGCTTGTTGAATAAGGTCTTGGTCTTCGTTTCTCTCACTCTACCTGATTTTAGTCTTTCAGTCAGTACTCAAGGTGGAACCTGTAGCTTCTCTCATCTCTTCCACACCATCTCACTGGTTCTTCTGGGACGTTGAGAAGTGCTCTCTCTTTGTCCTGCAGACTGAGGAGCACTTTCTCCCATTCCTCTTCCTCTTTGTCCACCTGACTGGGATCTGGGTTCCTGAGGCTTGCTGAGCAGACCGTCTCCAGAGCCTCCTATCCATGTAGATGTATGTGTATATGTAAATATAACCCTAGATAGATAGATCGACATTTCTTCAACTGTTTTTTAATGATCTTTCATACCTTTGTTGTTGTTGTATTTAATTGTTCTTTCTCCGCCTCTGGTTCCTCTCCTAACCTTCTTTTTCTGGTATGAACCATCTTGCTTAATGACAGTTATATCAAACTGTCTTACAGGTAAAACATGGTAACCCTTAAACACCTTGGGCTTCGAGGTTTGTAGAAGCATTCCAGCAAACAGGATCCTCAATGGCATTTAGCTGAGCTTCACAGGTTTGCACCGGAGCTCCAGCAGCCATCTTCAGCAGATCTTCTTCTGCTTTTATTGTTTAGAGACATTATATACAGACCAGAATTAGAAAAAAAGCACTGCTCATAACGAGAGAGATACAGCGGTGTCTTTTGGCTCCTCTGGTCCCTTTTATTGCAGGACTCTTTCTTACCTTTGCTCTTGATATAATTGATTTTCCGTCCTCGACCCCTGGTTCCTCTCCTGACCTCCTTCTTTGTTTGGTCTAGAATCACTGGATCAACGAGTTCGTTTCCGTTCAGCTCCTCATCTAGAAATGAACCATTGAGGACAGAAAAAAACAATATATGGAGAATTAGAACCTGACAACAAAAATTCAGTGTTTAATTCACATCTTGAAAGTTATTTATTTACCCTGGACTTTGAGGTTTTCTGAAGCGTCCAAGCAAAGAGGAGGGTGATCCAGAACATGTCCTTCATTAGCTCCCATATGAGCTTCAGCCTCCGTCTTCAGCAGAGCTTCATATCAATATAATGTGTAATAAATAATAATATCATAGTGAGTGCAGTATATTTTATATAGAATAGGAATCATTCTGACCAATCAGAGTAAAGAATTCAGTAAGGGATGTATATAATAACATTCCTGACCAATCAGAAAGAAGAACTGAAGTGTGTGTATCATCAGACAAAGTTCCTCACCCAGGGAGCTCTTGTTCTTTTCCTGGTCCTGCTGGATGTTCATGAGGTGGTGATCCAGAACAGCTGCTTCAGCAGCTTCCACCTGAGCTTCATCAGCTTTGACATGAACTTCAGCCTCCATCTTCAGCAGATCATCTTCCGTTTTGACAATGTTAATAATAAAATGCACCAAACACCTCACTGTATTGTTTGTACTGTTATTATCAATCATAAAAATGTATCTGCATCTCTAGATAAAAATATATAATTCCTTCTTCATACCCTGAGTGGGGCAGAATCTTTTTTTGATCTCATCCAGAAAGAAGTTCATCAGAGCATCAAAAGTTTCAGCTTTATCCCCAGCTGCAGCATTGCACAGGAAGAGGCTCGTCAGCGCTTCAGCAGCTTCAACTACAGCCTCAGATTCCATGTCACCCAGTTGGATATCCATGGAGTCTTCAAGAGCTTCAGCCTCAGCCTCCATCATATTTTCTTTCTGAGATGCTTCCTTGAGCTCTGCTTCAGTTTCAGTGGTCAAATGTTAAAATTACATCATTTTACTACTTAAAATCAAATAATTAGCTAGCTGATATTCTATAGAAACATCATTTAGAATAAATAATAATATAATAGTGCGTACAGTATCTGTGTTAATATATATAATATATACTAATATAGAATAGGATCAGAATAGAGACCAATCAGAATTGAGATTTGAGACATTCAGGCGATGTTCCTCATCCAGGGAGCTCTTTTTCTTCTCCTGCTGGTCCAGCTGGATGTTCATGACATGGTGTATGAACTCGGCTTGTTCCTCCATCCATTTCACTCTGCCCTCCACCTCATCCAGCACATCCTCCAGCAGCTCCTTACTTTTGGGGAGAAAGTCCTCCTGTCGTGGAGCTTCATGGTTCTCCAGAGGAACGTCCGTCAGAAGATCTTCTCCGATTCACGATATTAATAATATAAAAAGTGCAACAAACATCTCACTGTATTGTTTGTAACATTTTTATTGCTTCTCAGTTGTATCTTCATCTCTAGATTAAAAATATATATTAATTCACTCTTTTTACCCTGAGAGGGGGAGAATGTTTCTTTCATCTCTTCCAGAATGAAGTTGAACAAAAGCCTCAAAAGCTTCAGCTTTATCCTCAGCTCCAGCATCAACATCACCCAGGAAGAGGTTTATTACAGCTTCAGCCACAGCCTCAGCTTCCATGTCATCCAGCTGGATGTCCATGGGGTCTTCAAGAGTTTCAGCTTCAGCCTCCATCATGTTCACGTTTTGTTCCTGAGATGCTCCCTTGAGGTCTGCTTCAGCTTTGACTACAAAAATCCACATGGCCAATTGTTAAAATGATTTCTTTTTACTAATCAAATCAATAAATTACTAGTTGATATTCCATATCAATATAATGTGTAATAAATAATATCATAGTTAGTGCAGTATATTTGATATAGAATAGGAATCATTCTGACCAATCAAAGTAAATAATTAAGCATGGAGCTTGTCTAATACAATTCCTGACCAAACAGAATTGAGATTTGAGGTGTGTGTATCATTTGGCGATGTTCTTCACCCAAGGAGCTCTCGTTCTTCTCCTGCTGGTCCAGCATGTTCATGAGGTGGTGGATAAACTCTGCTTGTTCCTCCATCCATTTCACCCTGCCCTCCACCTCAACCAGCACATCGTCCAGCAGCTCCTTAATTGTGGCGAGAAGGTCCTTCTGTCGTGGAGCTTCATGGTTCTCCAGAGGAACGTCCTTTTGGCCATCTCCAGCTGCTTTCTTCTCATTTCCTGAGTCCACATTGCAATTTTTCCTCCACCCAGCCTTCTTCTTCCTCTTAACCCTTTTTTTCCTTCCTCGTTTGGGCTGCTTCTTCTCGGGCTCCGAATCACTGTGGTGGCACCTGAAGTTATCTCGTTATCGTTGCTGCACTCGATCCAGAATGAGCTGGAACGTGAGCGCATGGAGACTCACAAAGTGACGTCCACCAACATTCTAAAGTGTAACATGGCCTCTGACGCTCTGATAAACTTACAGTACAGAAACAATCGCAGGGATATATAGTTATACTCAATCACAGGTTTCAATACTACAGTTATTGATTACATGTAATCAATCATATCAGTAGTTTATATTAGCATTATATAAACATTGCATATCTTTTCTCAGCAAACGTGTTTTGGCTTTATACTCGTTTATTAAATTAAATTCATATTACAATGCATTTAAAGCATTAATGCAAGAGCTTCAATTCTTCGTCAGTTTCACAAGCATTTTATAAATAAACATCTTATAATATTTATTATAAATCCTTATCATACGTTCTCACCCCATACAACTTGCTAACTGTTAAGCCTCTGATTTGTTGATTTAATAGTGACTATTTATCTTAAAATGTTCTGTTTGTTAGTGGTTACCGTCACGACTTGTTTACACCGGTGGTTCCAAAACTGGTTTTTGCCTCCTTTTGTGGAGAAGAATATTTTCAAGACTTTTGTTTCCAAACACCACTGAATTTTTTTAAACCCTGTCATTGATGCAAAACTGAAACATCTTATTAAACAAAAAAAAAAAAGTTACAAGTTGCAATGGAATTCTTACAAGTGGCGTACATTATGTATCTTAAATTTTTACTGGGTCCTTTCTGTGTCTGCATGTCCTCTCTGCTCACTTTGGGTACTCCAGTTTTCTCCCACAATCCAACGACATTTTTGACTATGGTCAGGTGGCACCTGTGTTTTTGTGCCCTACGATGGATTGGCGCGCTGTCTAGGGTTGTTCCTGCCTTGCGCCCTGTGCTGCCAGCTAGGCACCGGCTCTCCCACGAGCCTGAAAATGATTAAGTTGATGAGAAAATGTAACAGCATTCATTTCTTTCAACGTATTTTCTCAAAATTGACTTTCTGCACTAAGATGGCTTTAAAACTTATCCAGCTCCTGTTATGGGTCGCAAAGTGAACCGTGGGGAAGAAATTACAGGATCCAAAAAAATCAGGGAAATCCCTGATCAGGCGTTGAGGATGACTTGCCGAAAAACATTAAGTGCGCAGGCGAATTTGCCCAACACATGGTGGTGGCCCTGAGCTTTGCTATAGAAGCAATAGGGATTCAAACCCTGGACGCTGTTGTGCCAGCTAGGGAGCTTAACACAACGTGCCACACTCTGAGTGATGCAATATAATGCTTAGAGAGGGGGGAGTGTCATTAGCAAGCCGTCATTAGCAAGCTCCGGGAGAACAGCTCTCAATGAGCTGAATGCCTGCAGAGAGAGCGAGAGTGGAAGGAGCAAATGGAATGCGCAGCACGTTTTTTAAAAGAAAGGAGAAGCGAAGCGAATGTTTCTGGCTGAAACAACCAAGCCAGAAACTTGCAAGCGATCGTGCTGTGGCGATCGCAGCAGGATGATTGCTGAAAGCGGTAAACGCGGAAGCGGTCGCAGATGCGATCGGTAGAACCGATTAACCGGGGAACGCTAGACGCACGGGATCTCAAACCTGCTCTAGCGTCTAATCCCTATCTTACCTCGGGCCTTCTGAACCCTACTCGGCCGGCCTCCTTAACGAGGCCGGTCATCCGCTAAGCTTACGGGCCAAAATAACGAAGAGTGTACCATTTAATACTACGCACAGAGCGATATGATAGCGCCTCTATAAATAGCTCATGGGCCAAATCCTGAATGCACGCACCTGTAAGGGGACGTGGTGGCCGGTAACTAATCACTGTCACGTGTGGGAGCCTGGTGAGCTTGACTCTGGTGTTTGCTAGTCCGACGCTGCCCTCTAATGTCGGACTGGTCGCTACTGTGACCTCTAACAATACCCCTCCCCTAGGGGCGGCTCCTGATGTCCCCAAGCTTGCGGCGCGTTTTTTTTTTAAATTCCCGAATGAGTTCGGTTTTGAGGATGTGGCGCACAGGGACCCACATGTGCTTTTTGGGACCGTACCCCTCCCAGTTCACCAGGTACTGGGTACTGCCCTGGAAAGCCAAACTGGCATTCAAAGGGTGACATACCCAGGACTGAGTGTTTGAGGGTGTTATAGGCGAACTCTGTTATAGGAAACTTATGGGCCCATGCAGCACCTGGCACAAGGCCAGGGCCTCCCTCCTTCGCTGTGCACAGACCATGCGGCACAGGGCGGACACCTAGCGTAAACCCGCCCCGTCATATCGGCCTGGCCAGTGCGCCTGGCTGTCGACCAAGGAACTCCCCCTTGGAGAAGAGTACGGTTACTGGTGGTCAGACATCTAAGCATGCGGGCCAAGTCTTGATTGACCCGCTCTGTCTGACCGTTGGATTCGGGATGATACCCCGATGACAAACTGGGCTTGGCGCCCACGAGCCTGCAGAATGCCCCCCAGAATCGCCTGAAGAAGTGGGGACCCTGTTCGGAGACAACGTCCAGCGGGAAGCCATGGACACGGACCATGTGGTGGAGGAGGAGCTCAGCGGTCTCCCTATCTGAGGGAAATTTTGAGAGAGGTATGAACTTGCAGCCCTTGGAAAATCGATCCACGATGACCAAGATGATCATCATGTCTTTGGATGGGGGTAACCCCGTGACGAAATTCAGGGTGACGTGTGACCACGGGCGGGTGGGAGTAGGGAGTGGGCGGTGCAGGCCGGCAGAGCGTGGGCTCTTGTGGTGAGCACACACCTCGCAGGAAGCTACAAAATCCTTAACGTCAGCCTCCATGGCCGGCCACTAAAAGCGCTTGCGCAAGAATTTGTAAGTGCGGTACTAGCCGGGGTGGGCGGTGAGGGGGGACGCGTGCCCCCACTTCATGATTCCGGGACCGACCTGGACGGGAATGAATTTGCGACCTGGGGCCCCCAACCTGGGTCGGGCGTTTTGTGAAGGGCCTCATTGACTGCCTTGTCAACATCCCAGACCATGGAGGCCACAATTTGTGGGGCGGCCATGACCGGCTTGGGTGAGGAGTTTGAGCTAGGGGGTCCCTTTGCTTGGATAGCGCGTTGGGCTTAGCGTTCTTAGAACCTGGCCTAAAGGAGACCGTGAAATCGAATCGCTCAAAGAACAACAACCAGGGAGCCTGTCGAGCGTTCAACCTCCTGGCCTGTTGTAAATAATCCAGGTTCCTGTGGTCTGTCCAGATCAGGAATGGGTGTTTGGGCCCCTCCAGCCAATGATGCCACTCCTCAAGGGCCAACCTAATGGCCAGCAGCTCCCGACCCCCAGACGGGAAGTTGCGTTCAGCCAACATGAACCAGCGTGAAAAATAGGCTCAGGTTAGAGGGATCCATAGCACCCTCAGTGTTCCAGGCTCTTATCAACGAGGTACTACAGGACATGATCGACCAGTGGATAATTGTGTACATTGATGACATTCTGGTATATTCTGTCAACACATATGAAGCATGGTAGACTGGTAGTACCCTCCGTATTATCGTGGTTAGGAAACCCATCAAACATTCCTGCTGTTGATGACTGGATGGGGAGGAGAGAACAGGTTTGGGAGGAGGCTCACGTATGGTTACAGTGAACAGTTAGGAGTCAACGCATACAAGCGGATCGCCATCGGTGTCAAGAAAAAGCTTTTAGACCTTTAGGCAAATGGTATGACTGTCTCCTAAGGAAGTTGCATTCAGCCGACATAAGGATTTAAAGCTTTGCTTACCCTGTAAGAAATTAAGTCCTATATTTGCGGGACCCTTTAAGGTACTAAAGCAAGTAAACCCCATTTTCTGTCGACCTACTTTTTATCATGTTTCGTCCATGTTTCATGTCTCCTTACTGAAGCCTGTTTTCTCTTCCTCCCAGACTCCATCAGAGACGACTGACCCCTTTTAGAAGTGGACCGTGGATTCGCCTCCGCACAGGCAGAGGTCTCTGTCACCCAAATTCTAGATTTAGCCTAGTTGAGAGGTCTTGTCAAGTTTACTTTGCGATTCTGAGCGTTACACTACTTATTGTCCAGTTGACTTTGTGTATGACCTTTCGGCTTGTTATTCGGTTTGTGGATATTCGATTACCCCTTTGGCTTTGGTGTACTGTTCAGTGGATTAGCCGGTTACTGATCTCGGACTGCCATGTGATTACGAGTGTGAACATCCCTTAATAGACCTGCACTTGATTCTACCTTCTGCCTGAGCGAGTCGTCACAGTTACTACCACAGCTGAGTGTTAAAACTAAATGGAACTGGGACACTAGTCAGTTTTAAAAGTCACAATAATAATGTTTTTGGTGTTGTTGCAGTATGTGAAGTAACATCACTTCAACTGCTAGCAGACTCTCTATCAACATGTCATATTGCCCAGTATGAAGTGTATAATATTTCTTCCCCCAAAGCACACTATGCAGTCATTGACAGAAAGGGACAAATTCAGGATGCTCATTTCTTTACTTCTGCTCTCATGTCCACTTGTGTTTATGTTCATTGAACAGCTTGCTGCGCAATTTTCATTCAGTGATGCACAGACCAGTGTTGCAGTAGCTTTGCACTCTATCCAGTAAAGCCTTCCATTGTAAAAGCAATGGAGCAAATGTTAAGGCTTTAGTTTTTTCTCTCTGGGAGCTGGATAAGTTTTAAAGCCATTTTAGTGCAGAGAGTCAATTTTGAGAAAATATGTTGAAAGCAATGAATGCTGTTACATTTTCTTATCCACTTATTCCTTTACAGGGTCGTGAGAGAGCCGGTGCCTAGCTGGCGGCACAGGGCGCAAGGCAGGAACAACCCTAGACAGCGCCCCAATCCATTGTAGGGCACAAACACACAGGTTCCACTTTAGCATAATCAATTAACCTAAATGATTGTGGGAGGAAACTGGAGTACCTGAGGTGAACAGGGAGGACATGCAGACTCCACACAGAAAGGACCCAAACAGAAGATGATCTGCTGAAGATGGAGGCTGAAGCTCATGTGGAAGCTGATAAAGCTCAGGTGGAAGCTGCTGAAGCAGCTGTTCTGGATCACCACCTCATGAACATGCTTTGGTATAGTGCTGTATAGTGTGAACATGTATAGTGCTGTATAGTGAACCTCTTCCTGGGTGATGTTGATGCTGGAGCTGAGGATAAAGCTGAAGCTTTTGAGGCTTTGTTCAACTTCATCCTGGAAGAGATGAAAGAAACATTCTCCCCCTCTCAGGGTAAGGAGAGTAAATTAGTATATATTTTAAATCTAGAGATACAACTGATCAGCAATAAAAATGTTACAAAGAATACAGTAAGATGTTTTTGCACTTTTTATTTATTAATATTGTGAACAGGAGAAGATCTTCTGACGGACGTTCCTCTGGAGAACCATGAAGCTCCACGACAGGAGGACTTTCTCCCCAAATGTAAGGAGCTTCTGGAGGATGTGCTGGATGAGGTGGAGGGCAGAGTGAAATGGATGGAGGAACAACCACCTCATGAAGCTCAGGCGGAAGTTGCTGAAGCAGCTGTTCTGGATCACCACCTCATGAACATCCAGCAGGACCAGCAGGAGAAGAACGAGAGCTCCCTGGGTGAGGAACTTTGTCTGATGATACACACACTTCAGTTCTTCTTTCTGATTGGTCAGGAATATTATTTTATACCCCCTTACTGAATTCTTTATTCTGATTGGTCAGAATGATTTCTATTCAATATCAAATATACTGTACTGACTATGATATTATTATTTATTACACATTATATTGATATGGAATATCAACTAGTAATGAATTGTTTTGATTAGTACAATTAAGTCATTTTAACATTTAACCATGTGGATTTTTTTTTACAAACAGTAACGAGCGATGTTTGTTGCATTTTCAAAAACAGGAGAAGCTCTGCTGAAGACGGAGGATGCTTGGATGCTTGGATGCTTCAGACCTCAAAGTCCAGGGTAAATAAATAACTTTTAACTTTTAACAAGATGTGAATTAAACACTGAATCATTTCAATTTCAGCTTCTAATTATCCAACAATTTAATCTTACAATTTTGCTCCTACTGTTGTTTCTGTCCTTAATGGTTCATTTCTAGATGAGGAGCTGAACGGTAACGAGCTCCTTGAACCAGTGGTTCCGGACCAAACAAAGAAGAAGGTCAGTAGAGGAACCAGGGGTCGAGGACGGAAAATCAATTATAACAAGAGCAAAGGTAAGAAAGAGTCCTGCAGTAAAAGGGACCAGGGGAGCCAAAAGACACCGTTGTTTCTCTCTCATTATGTGCAGTGCTTTTGTTCTAATTCGGGTCTGTATATAATGTCTCTAAACAATAAAAGCAGAAGAAGATCTGCTGAAGATGGCTGCTGGAGCTCCGGTGCAAACCTGTGAAGCTCAGCTAAATGCCATTGAGGATCCTGTTTGCTGGAATGCTTCTACAAACCTCGAAGCCCAAGGTGTTTAAGGGTTACCATGTTTTACCTGTAAGACAGTTTGATATAATATTGTTCTAATTCTGGTGTTAATGGTTTATTTGTAGGCGAGCTCGTTAAGCAAGATGGTTCATACCAGAAAAAGAAGGTTAGGAGAGGAACCAGAGGCGGAGGAAGGACAATTAAATATAACAACAACAAAAGGTACAAAAGATCATTAAAAAACAGTTGAAGAAATGTCGATCTATCTATCTAGGGTTATATTTACATATACACATACATCTACATGGATAGGAGGCTCTGGAGATGGTCTGCTCAGCAAGCCTCAGGAGCCCAGATCCCAGTCAGGTGGACACAGAGGAAGAGGGATGGGAGAAAGTGCTCCTCAGTCTGCAGGACAAAGAGAGAGCACTTCTCAGCGTCCCAGGAGAACCAGTGAGATGGTGTGGAAGAGATGAGAGAAGCTACAGGTTCCACCTTGAGTACTGACTGAAAGACTAAGATCAAGTGGAGTGAGAGAAACGAAGACTAAGTCCTTATTCAACCAGCACTTTATCAAATAAATGTGCTTATTTTAAAAGCCTATGTTTATGGGAGTGCTTAAGTGGTGCAGCAGTCTAATATCTAATATAGCTCACCACCACAGAGACCCGGGTTTGACTGCCAAAGGTGCCTTCTGGTGAGACTGGACATCATGTATATACACAACTGGCTATGTCTGATGGACATATGCTTTCATATCTGTAAGTAGCAGAAGTATGTGAAGCTTTGCTTTCAGTATCTGGTGGAACCCCCTTGTGCAGTAATAACCGCAACTAAATGCTTATGGTCACTGTTAATCAGTCCTTGGAGGAATTTTAGCCCATTCCTCATAACAGAAGAGCTTTAACTCTGAGATGTTTTGGGTTTCATAACAGAGGTATTACAGTATAATGGAAATATAGACATTTTAAAGGCACAGGGACATGGGTTAAACGTGCTCTAGTCATTGTCGCCCTCTGGCGGTGACTTTACTGCAACAACATACAGTATGTAAATGCAATGCCCTGATACCTATAAGTTATCAATACTTTCTGTATTTTTTGTTGTTGTATTAAAACATCTAATATTCTGATATTTATTATAATATTATCACAGCAGTGTGTACTTAAATGTGGCTGGTAGTCTGATAATCACATCACCACACTGCTTTCACAATTTGTTTTACTCTCTTTAGACAATCTCTTCTATTTTCTGACTCTGTTTTCCCTTTAGAACTCAGTAGCATTCATTTCTTTCTTTCTTTCTTTCTTTCTATATAAAGTGTAGAATATTATGTAATTTATTGTATAAAGTATTTAAAGTGAAAAAGCAAAATGCTTCGTCTATTGGTGAACACAGGGCTTATGTAAAAATGAATTTGTTTCTTACATGAATAGAAGTAGTCAGGTTTGTCCACATACAATATTTAAGCAAAGGTTTTTTTTTTGAATAAAAAAATTAAGCCAGCATCTTGATTTGAATAAGTGAAAATAAATGAGAGTAGGTGAAAACAGTCAGTGTGTGCAATGAGTGATTGCAGGTGCCAGAAATACTATATCACTATTCATATTATTATTATTATTATTATTATTATTCTTTCTTATTTTTAACACCTGAGATTATTATGTACATTGTGGGATGTTAAACAGGACATCAAGTGATCCATTTGGAAAGAGTCATTTGTTTTTTAAATTTTAATAATCAATGATATTGGAAAACTGAACTAAACATAGGCAGTAAACAAAGCCAGTCCATAATTATTTTAAGAAATAGTGGACAATCATTTAGGAAAATAGCACATGACCTGTCAAGCCCTACAATGAATCTGGCTCTTATGAAAATCGCCTCAGGACAGGAAGATCATGTGCTGCCTCTGGTGCAGACGTCATGCAGCATTAGCCTAAGAAATGGACAGTTAACAGATTACAGCTGAAATGGACGCTTCACAAAGCTCTAGCAGCAAACACATCTTGAACTCAAATATTTGATTTACAGTGGGGCAAAAAAGTATTTAGTCAGCCACTGATTGTGCAAGTTCTCCTACTTAGAAAGATGAGAGAGGTCTGTAATTTTCATCATAGCTACACTTCAACTATGAGAGACATAATGAGAAAACAAATCCAGGAAATCACCTTGTAGGATTTTTAAAGAATTTAATTGTAAATCATGGTGGAAAATAAGTATTTGGTCACCCACAAACAAGCAAGATTTCTGGCTCTCACAGACCTGTAACTTCTGTCCTCCACTGGTTACCTGTATTAATGGCACCTGTTTGACCTCGTTACCTGTATAAAAGACACCTGTCCACAGCCTCAAACAGTCAGACTCCAAACTCATTGAGTCTCTCATAGTTGAAGTCTCATCTTTAGGAGAACTTGCACAATTTGTGGCTGACTAAATACTTTTTTTGCCCCACTGTATATTGCTATATTTCCTCAGAGCCTTTTTCTTTGCAACTGTAAGGGTAATAAAATAAAAAATGCATAAAAAGCAGGTCAGTTCTATCTTTCTTATTATTTTTCCCATTGCTTTGTTGTCATTATCGCTACCTTTTATTGATGTATTTGTTTTTAATTAATCCTTTATGTTCTAGTCCTAGCTCTTCATCTTTTTCTGTATTTTTTCCACTTGTTTTCCTTTCATATATTTTGCTTGTGTTTATTTTTTCTGTTATCCATCTTTTTATCCTTCTATTTATTATATCTACTTGTGTGTTTATTTACTGGTCTTTATTTATCTGCATCTTCATTTTCCAAATCTTTCTTTCATTCCTCCACTTCTTTATTACATCTTTTTTCCTTCGTCTTTTTTACTCGACCAATACCTTTTTCTCCTGTCTTCTTTTGCCTTCTCTGTATATAGTCGCTATTTAATCTATAAATTAATTTAATAATTGAACAGTGCCGGAACCCGTGCATGAATATCGGCAGCAGCAGGAGGCTAAACTCTGGTCTGTGCACTTCTGAAGGTGCTGGCTCTCACCTTAAAGTGTCCCATTTCTTTCTCAGTGCTCGGTGGATTATTTATTTATTTATTTTTTGCTCTCACATGAGCTTAAAGGCATAATCATGGCACAATTAAGATAATTTCAGCACGAGAGCTGGTGGGTAGAGAACTAATTTTCACGCCTCCTAATCGAGGAGGCCTGTCAGATGAAGATAGAGAGATGATTTGAGGGAAATTGTCTTGGCCGAGCCTTTGGAGTGTAAAGCCCAGGTGGCTGCAGGTATCTGCTCGCCCGTGAGCAAATTTGGGTTTGATTTGCCACACTGAAGAGATGACTGGAATGCCAGCCTTTCCATGCCGCTTGTCTCTCGAGGGGGGATTTTTCAATTTATTATCAACTTTTACTTCTGCTATGCTCCTGGACGAGAAACTCTAGGATTATCCTCACCCTCACAACCGGGCTTCTCGGCCTTCTTTCTCTCGTTCATTTATGCATACCGCACTCACACAGCTGCCAGATCATGATAGAGAATCAAGGAGAATAAATACTTGTATTAAGTGCTCAGTGTTTAAAACCCAATCACGGAGGGAACATTTCAGAGCAGTTTTCGGAGAATATGAAGTGTTCGATAAAGTGTAATGTTAAGCCTGTGCTTGACTTTTATTATTATTATTATTATTATTATTATTATTATTTCCATTATTCATTCTTTTGAGAGTATTATTTTTTGCAATACTCTCACATCTGTAGCCACACTGTGTATGCACTCACTTTATTAGGTACACCTAGTTCCTAGCAAGGTGAATTCTGATGCTGGGTTTGAACTTCAGCAGCTCGTCCTGGTCATGTCTACATGATTAAATGCACTGAGTTGCTGCCATGTGATTGGCTGATTAGATATTTGTGATAATGAGCAGTTGTACAGTTGTCTTGTCTCTGATGCTATGCTGTCTATTTTTGGTATAATTCGTTTATTTTTGCTGATCTAATAACCGATAAATTAATGATTTATGTGATGAACCATTAAAAGCAGGATATACAGTGTAATATAATTGATCTGTTTCATGAATGTTTTGCGTCATATTGCTGTGTCCCACTATAATAGCGGCGGGAAAAGTCAATTTGATCCTAGATTGCTGAGCAGAACTACAGAAATTCACTACAGGCACTACATTTCCCATAATGCCCGAGGATCTTTCAGTCAAAGCGAGTTTCTTTCGGTTTTTCGCATGGAGTAGACTAATGCACATCCGAATAAATTTGCAAGAAAGGTAATTATAGCTCATAGCTGTGTGTTTTGGTCATTTATAACCGTCTAACCTACCAAAAGTACATTTTAGAGCATTAAAGCAAAGGCAATAATAAAACTAGCAAAGGTACCAGTTACGTTAGCGTAAACAAAAGCACAACAAAAACCCTCTCGTGTTAATCTGTTCTTCATTTCTCATCTATGGCAGAGTAACACCCACTTTAGCGTTCAATCACTTCATCTATTTAGTGTTTAACGGGCATATTATATGAACAGTTGTGCCCCTCGGAATGACTGGCAAGCAAAGAGACTCCTCTAAAGTCTCTGTGTGCCCCTGTATGGCAAATAGTCTAGAAATGCCGCTGTTTTACCCTAATAAGTGATTTTCTGTGAATTCCTACACATGAAGCCCATAGAAATACCTACAGATCGCCACTAGATGGCACCACAGCACCAACATGCTTTGTTGCCTAATACCCCGTTCATTTATTCGTAGTACGTTTTCAAAAGTGCCTTAAAAACAGTCCTATAATGTGTTCACAACACACTTTCATTTCAGATCACAATGACACATAATGTCATGCGCCAGAATTATTCCATGAACCTTGTTTCTGGAATGACTGTTAGCCTTGTCGCCGCAATACAAAAGATCATTTAGATCTGTCTCTGCTGCAATTTGTTCACATATTATATATAAACATCTTGTGCTTTATTGGACAGTGCTGTTTTCGTTTGCCTCTAATCAGCCAATCACATGGCAGCAACTCTGTCTATTTAGGCATGTAGTCGTGATCAACAGGACCTGCTGAGTTTTTAACAAGGCATGGTTGTTGGTGCTGAGTATTTCAGAAAATGCTGATCTACAGGGATTTTCACACACAGCGCCATCTCTAAGTTTTACAGAGAATGGTCTGAAAAAGAAAATATCCAGTGAGGGCAGTTCTCTAGGTGGAAATGCCATGCTGATGCCAGAGGTCAGAGCAGAATGCAGACTGGTTCGAGCTGATAGAACCAGAACTCAAATAACCACTCGTCTCTGAACATGCAACACGTCCAACCTTGAAGCAGGTGGGCTGCAGTAGCAGAAGATGACATGTGCCATGTGCAACTGAGGCTACAATTCACACGGCTCATCAAAATTGGACAAAAGACTGGAAAAATGTGGCCTGGTCTGATGAGTCTCGATTTCCCCTTTGACATTCGGAAGGTCGGGTCAGAATTTGGCATAAATGACATGAACAGTTCAGGCTGGTGGTGTAATGGTGTGGAGGACATCATCTTGGCACACTTTGGGTTCCTTAATACCAACTGAGCATCTTATAAACGTCACAGCCTACCTGAGTATTGTTGGTGACCATGTGCGTCCCTTTATGAGCACAGTGTACCATCTTTTATAAGCCATGCCACAAAGTTCAAATCTTCTCAAACTGGTTTGTGGAACATCATACTGTACTCAAACGGCCTCCACAGTCACCAGATCTCAGTTTAATAGAGCATATTTGGGATGTGGTGGAACGGGAGATTTGTATAGATAAACGGAAATTGCGTGATGCTGTCATGGTGTGGTAGCCAAGCGGTTACGGTACTGGACTATGGACCAGAAGGTCCAGGTTCATATCCCGCCACTGCCAAGCTTCCACAGTTGGGTCCTTGAGCAAGACCCTTAACCCACAATTGCTTGGATTGTAAAATCGCTCTGGATAAGGTCTGATTTAGTGGTTAAGGTACTGGACCAGAAGGTTCAGGTTCATATCCCGCCACTGCCAAGGTGCCACTGTTGGGTCCTTGAGCAAGACCCTTAACCCACAATTGCTTGGATTGTAAAATCGCTCTGGATAAGGTCTGACCTAGTGGTTAAGGTACTGGACCAGAAGGTTCAGGTTCAAATCCCGCCACTGCCAAGGTGCCACTGTTGGGTCCTTGAGCAAGACCCTTAACCCACAATTGCTTGGATTGTATCAACTGGAAGTCGCTCATGTAAATGCAAAAAGGACCAAAATCTGTGAGGAATGTTTCCGGCACCTTTGTGAATCTGTGCCAGTTCTGAAGGCAGCCCGGTTCTACCCGGAGCTTGTCTAACCGTACCACCCGACTTCAGGAATTGCTGTTTCCAGCGGCTGGCCCATGTCAGACATGACCTGGTTTAAATGGACCTGTTCAGTGTGCTTACTCTCATATCATTTCCCGTCTGTGTCCCAGTTTTCATGCTTATATCCCGAGCGCCGTGTGCCCGACGTGTCCCGAATATCAGATCACCATGACATTCGGAGTCAGACTGTCCTGCACAGTCGATATTGGACCAAACGGCTGCGTCTCCAGTGTCTGAACGACAAAGCTCAATCATAGGAGCGAGCGAAGCTATTGAAGCAGTGACTCAGTCCTGAGCGGATGAGTCTGAGAATACAAAGTACTGCCATAGAGCCCAGGAAGAAGCCTTAATCATTTTAAATGCCAGCGAAATTAAAAGGAAGTGAACAATAATTATCAGTCGCCTGGCCGTGCTCCATGTGACGTGACCTTCGCTTACAGGTGTGGGTTGGCAATCAAAGCGGCCCGAGCTCCCGCTCCGACGTTAATTGATACTCTGTGTCTCTTTCATGGCGGCCCCTCTGGGTTTCACCTTTCCCAGAGCCAAACTTGACAGTGATATTTCAATCGCGCCTTCCGTGCATTCCGAGGTGAGCGAGTTTAGCACAATCAAAGGATGTTTGGCCTTCATTTTGGCCCGGCTTTCAGCCTATTCAGAGCGTTTTGGCCTGCTCCATCCTGTCGCCGATGCAATCGCGGTCCTCCGCCGTTTTAATTCTATTTGCGCGCCGATCAGAAGTATCAGAGCGTTTCCTGCATACCTTTATGCTCGTCTGTGTCGATTTGTTTTCTCTTTTGTGATGAGATATCGCAGGTTTTGTCTGCAGCCCCGTGTTTTCTGTCTCAGTTATGGCCGGCTGTGTTGCGCTTCGCTGAGCCGTGACCCAGGACTGTGATTCAGAGCCAAAACGTGTGATGAGACTGTAAACACGCCATCGTCTCGCACATTGTACCTCTTCTTTCCAGCTGTTTCTGGGTGAGAGGCGCTCAAACGGCACTTCTGCTCTTGATCTATTCTGGTAATGAGGTAGCCTGCAATAAAGGTAAATGAATACACCTACTGGGGCACGTCAGAGGCCTCGGCGATCTCCAGTCTATTGAAGCGTATTTAAAATATAGGGATGGCTTACTAATCTGGGACCTGATTCACCAAAGAGTGTTTTGCCAAACTTCATTCTTCAGAAGAAAGAAGTAGGGATGCACCGATATCGAATTTCTTGAGTGCGTATGATAACCGATGTGGCCGATACCGATGTTAAAAACTACATTTCATAAATCCATTTATGAAATGTTATTTCTAACTGGATTAGTAATTCATTTTAGCCATAAAATAAAATAATAAGAAGTAATAAAATGGGTAAATCAGGCAGAATGATTGCTGCCAACACAAGTTGCAGTTCTCTCAAAGGAAAAGTGGTTGAATACCATTTTATTTTCTAACCGCCCTTTAAAAAGGTAACTGCATACATGACTATAAACTCAGCAACATCAGATATTTTGCTTTGAGTTACAGCCAAAAGAAAAAAATCATATGTAAATATATAATAAATATTGGTTATAATATTGGCTAAAATTCTTATATCGTGAGAAAAATCCATATATCGGCAAATACTGTATCGGCCGCCGATATATCGTGCATCACTAATAAACGTTTTGAGAAGTAGCTACTTTCTTAAGAACAATACTAAGAATAAGCGGTATAAGTGGTGTTCTGAAATTATTTCTTAACCTTACGATATCCTTAAGCTGTAATAGTTGAAAAAGTAAAGCGTCTAATTTACCAAACTTTAAACCGTTTAGTTATTGGAAACAAATGGTGGCTTTTTTGTCCACAATCTCCTCTATTTCTTGTTTGGTTTGAGGTTTTTCCTCCACATTGCTGTTCTCTGAGCAGATTCAACTAAACAATGGAATTGATGGTAAATATAAATTCAAAATGGGTATTGCTCCGTATATTGTAAGCTGTCAAATGCAACATAGCCTACATACGGGAAAAAAAAAAAACCTGATGATTTTCATAAGAAACACAAAAGGAAATAATTAAGACTGTGGTGGCCTAGCGGTTAAGATACTGGACTATAGACCAGAAGGTCCAGGGTTCAAATCTCATCTCTGCCTAGCTGCTACTGTTGGGTTCTTGAGCAAGGCCCTTAACCCACAATTGCTTGGATTGTAAGACCGTATCAACTGTAAGTCGCTCTGGATAAGGGTGTCTGCTAAAATGACGTTAATATAAATGTAAAGATTGTCTTACAGTAATATTTGAGAACCTCTTGTGTTTTTTTTCGAGAATTGCATTTAAGAATATTCTTAGTTTTCGTCTTAAGAACATTTGCCAGTGTCCAAGAAAGCGTTTGTGAATCCTGCTCCAGCTTCAGAAGTGTTTTAAGAAAGATAATCTTCTTAAATGTGTTTATGAACTTTATTCAATACAAGAAGTTGTTATCCTTCAAATAAGTTCTTAAGAAATATGGTTTTTAAAACTTTTTATTAAGAACAATTCTAAGAACAAGTGGATTTCTTGACAATATTATGCTCTTAAATGTTTTCTTAACCTTGTCTTAGGCTGTAAGAGCCGACAAGGTAAGCTGTGAAATTTACCTTTAGAAATACTTTAAAACGTGAAAAATTTGAAATAACAAAACAAAGTAGATTTTCTTAAGAAACACTTAAGGAAATTATTAAGATTTTCTGAAGATAATATTTGAGAACTTATTAGTTCTGAAATGTGTGTTTTTAAACTTAAGTGGTAGCCTAGTGGTTAAGATACAGGACTATGGACCAGAAGGTCCAGGGTTCAAATCCCACCTCTGCCAAGCTGCCACTGCTGGGTCCTTGAGCAAGGGCCTTAACCCACAACTGCTTGGATTGTAAGACTGTACCAATTGTAAGTCGCTCTGGATAAGGGCGTCTGCTAAATGCTGTAAATGTAAATGTTTCACTCAAATTGTTGTACTGATTAAAGCATTGCGTTAGGTTTGAGGAAAATGCAAAGGAGTAGCCTTTTCACTAGGGGTCTCAGATTTTTGACCCTCACTCTGTCTTAGGTCATACAGTAAATAATAAGAGTAGTAAACTACCAATTTAGTGAGCTTTTAATTTAGAGTTTGGCTACTAATAGGACATAGCACTATATTTAGTATGAGAGTACATGAGAAAGGAGAATATGCAAAAGCTTGGGCACCCTTGGTTAGGGAAATAATGAAGACTAACAAATTACTTACATACAGTCTTAGGCGACCATTAGCTTTATTGTTTTAGCAATGGTATAATGACCATACATAACATATTGTCAGCGATTGGACTCAATATTTTTAAACTTGGATTCGTCCCTCCATAACCCTCTTTTCCACTGATCTTCATTCCAATGTTTGTGAGCTTTAACATATCCTTTCACCCTGTTCCCCTTCTGAAAAAGTGGTGTCTTGGCTGCTACCCTTCCAAAAAGAGCATTCCTCTTCAAGCTTCTTCAGACTGTAGAAGGATCATCTTGGCATGTTGATGAAGCTGCCAGATGCTCCTATTGCTCAAGTGTAAGAGGAGGTCACACTAAATACCTGACACTTCATTATACCATTGATAAAACAATGGTGTATCTACTCTAATGATGGCCTAAAACTTTTGCACAGTACTTTATATGACCGTATGACACATTTTGAACAATTAACAAGTCAATAAAGTTCTATGACTGTCAAAACACTTGAAAATGTGACCATATGTTGGCATTTGTCAACGTGTGTTTAATTTTATTTTATTGCAGTGTGCTTTAAAATGTGTGCAATAGAAATGTTGTTTCCTGTAGACATTGTGACATCTGTAGCATCTACAGTACTGTTCGAAAGTCTTAGACCACCTTATCTAATCTTAGATTAGATTGTTTTAGCAGTGGTATATCTGGTCTTTTTGGAAGGGTAGCAACCAAGAAACAACTCTTTGGAAGGGAAACGGGGTGGAAATACGTCCATGTACTAAAGCTCACAGATTGGAATGAAGATCAGTAGAAAAGAGGATTATGGAGTGACAAAAACAGGTGTGAAATTTTTGGATCAAGTCATCGAGGAATTGTTATATATGGTCATTATACCTTTGCTAAAACAACAAATCTAATGGGGGCCTAAGACTTTTGCACATTACTGTATGTCAACAAATTGTTCTTTGAAACACTTTCATTTTTTTGGCTTCCCTTATAGCTTTGCTTTTGTCACACCTAAGTGCATGTATGTATATTTATTTTGACTTCTGAGATCTGAACTTTTCATGGCTATCCATCTCAGGTTTTTTGTTTGTTGAATTTTCCTGATTTTGAAGATTTCCTTGCACATACAGATGTAGTCGGGCTCATAGAAATCGTCATTCAATGCAGTCAGTGGTGTCAGTGCAGAAAAACGCTGCACAGAGGGGCAAAGTCATGCCCTCCCTCATGCTTTTCAGCCTGAATGGCGAGCGTAAGAGTTGCCATTTTGCTGTTCACTCTCACGCTCAGAGATTGGACATATAACCCGCGACGCTCCACAGTCCTGCTCTAAGATCCATGGTAAACGGTTGTGAAATGGCTGGAGAAAAGGGGATTTGGCGAGATGGACCAGCACAATGACGTGGTCTCCAATACAGCCCCTCAAGTCGCCTGACTTTGGTCAAAAGCCCTTCAGTATTTCCTGTCAAACGGAGCAATTTTTCCCTTTACTTCCCCTTAAGTGTCTAGACAGTGCTTTTCTTGCTCCGTTGGTTCCCTTGGACAGAGACCAAATCTCCACTCTCAGAGGTGATAAGAGCTGTTTTATCGGTGAAGGCGAGTGTCACTCAGGTGGGATATGTGAGGATGTGAGCGCCCCCCTCCTCTCACTCCTCGATGGGAGAGTAACCTTGACCAAAGCTCACAAACATCACAGCACAGCGTACATCAGGCATTAGCACAGAAAGACGGGGCTTCACAATCTAGCGAGGAATTCCTCTTTTTACACTTGAAAGTCACCCGAACGGGGCCGTTTTAAACGGTTACTCTAATGTACAGATAGATTGATTTCTTTTGGTTTGTTATTTGTTATAACAATAAAAACGCTATAGGAACATTTACATATTTACTGTAAGTAACAATGCAAGGATTCAATTATCCTTGTATCACAAGAATTCCCACAAGTTCCCAGAATTTGCATTCCAGTCCCCAAAAGTGAACTTCTTGTGGTCAGTTATAGAGAAAAAGAAAAGGTCGGGACAGTATGGAAAATGCAATAAAATGTGACAAAATATTTGATTGCAAACAATATGAACCCAAGATATTTCTTTTTTTCTGTTCAACTTCATTTCATGTGTTAATCAACATCCATTCCTGCATTTCAGGCCTGCGACACAATCCAAAAATGTTGGGACACGGTCAACCCAGGGCTAGTAATGAGTGTTGCCCTTGCCCTTGACATGCTGATATTCCTTGAATCGTTTAATGATGTTATGCACTGTAGAGGGAAATATGTAAATCCCTTCCAGTCTTTCTTTGAGGAACATTGTTTTTAACATTTCAGTCATTTTCTTACCCATTTATTGGTAAACTGGAGATCCTCTGATCATCTTTGCTCCTTAAAGCCTTTTGTGGATACTGCTTTTGTACCGAATAATGATGATGATCACCTGTTTGAAATCACATGATTATTTAGTTATTTATTTATTGGTTTTTGTTAGTTATTTATTACACTTCAGAAAACCACTGTCAGTGAACACAGTTCGTCTCTCCATCTGCAAGTGCAGGTTAAAACTCTACCATGCAAAGCAAAAGCCATATATCAGCAACACCCAGAAACGCCGCCAGCTTCTCCGGGCCCGAGCTCCTCTGAGATGGACTGAGGCAAAGTGGAAAAGTGTCCTGTGGTCTGACGAGTCCACATTTCAAATTGTTTTTGGAAATCATGGACGTCGTGTCCTCCGGGACAAAGAGGAAAAGGACTGTCCGGATTGCTAACAGCGCTAAGTTCAAAAGCAGCATCTCTGATGGTACGGGGGTGTGTTAGTGCCCATGGCATGGGTAACTGGCACATCTGTGAAGGCACCATTAATGCTGAAAGGTACGTTCCATCCAAGCAATGTCTTTTTCAGGGACATCCCTGCTTATTTCAGCAAGACGATGCCAGGCCACATTCTGCACGTGTTACAGCAGCGTGGCTTCGTAGTAAAAGAGTGCGGGTACTAGACTGGCCTGCCTGCAGTGCCCTGTGTGGGAAAGCTTCATAGCTACTGTATCCTGCTGTACGTCACTCCAGCTATGAAAAACTGTTTCAGGTTTTCATTTAACACCTTAAGCGTTCTACTTATTGAGTTATTGGCCGTTTAGATCATTTGAGTGGAGGTAAATGTAAAGCATGGTTCTTTTGAGACAGAGAAACAAAAGTTTGGTGCCACTTTAGAGACACTTATCTTGAATGCTTCGATTCAAGAGATCCAGGTTTCTAAACAGGTTCTTTGAATAATCATGTACAGCACTGAATTTTCGAGTGGTAGTGTAATGTCAAGAGCCTGTATGCAGATCTGGACTGTACTGAATTCTAAATGCAGCCTCAAGTTGCTTCTGTCATTCAGCGAGCGAAGCGGACTCCTCAGAGCAGTTTGTGACGAAAAAAGTAAAACAGCTACCTGACCCCAAAACGCTGTGCAAAATAGCTGAAAAACATTGTGTCAGTCACAAAGCCGCTGCCTATCCTCTTCAGCGTTACAATGAGGTACACCGGAGATCGAGGTTATCCATTGAGGTCTAACAGCACCTATATTCCCTCGGTACGGGGCACTGGGGTAATGCATGGTGCATTCACACCATTCACGGCTTTATGTCTGTCTTCTCCGAATATTGTCTGTCCTGAAAATGTCTCGGATCCCCGAAGTAAAAATCAATCCGCGAATTGTGCAGTGTGTTGCTTGTTTGGACTCTATTGTGGCTTTATTCCCAAGACGGGTAACACGAGAATGGCCCCTTTCATCTGGGCATAGTGGATCCACAATATTGACTAGTGGTCCTTAATTCCTTTCTATGCCAGCTAACTCTCCAGCTCCGAGTAATTCAGAGCGCTTTCTCTCCTCTCTCAATGGAGCGCTTGCTCCATGAAACGAAAAGTGAGTTCAATAGATGTGGATGATTTATTCAAGGCAAGGCAACAAGACTTTGGTATGAGATGCATGGCGCTATTCTTTTTTTGAAGGACACACAATTGGACAATGGCAACAGCTTCTGCGGCGCTTCCAAGTGTTCACTTTCCTTTTCTCTCCTCACTCTTGTCTCACTTTCATACCCAAATGAATTTATAGGTTGAGCCAAGAAAGTTTAACGTGAGAAATAATATGAGGTTTCATTAACGTCTCACAATAGTGTTATGTTTCCACACCTTCGGTTCCTCCAGAATTCAGACAAGCCTGTTTTTTTTTGTGTCAGTGGAAACTGTCAGAACTTGTCTTGGATTAGGGGCTGCATCCAGGAGACATGTGTCCTTTCCGGTGGGTTTTTTATCAGGATGAAATATAATTTTTATCTCGGTTCATTCAGAGTGACAGTTCTTCAAAATCACTGCACACCAAGGGATATTCATTACTTTTTGTAGACCCGCCTGGGTAACCCGTCAAGTTTTCATCTCCTCTCATCTCTCATCTATTTCACTCTCCCAGAAAGTCCATTTTTTCCTGGCAATTTTCCTTGCTTTACTTTGCTATGACCTTCCAGCATAAATTGCTTGCCTTGTGTTATTCACAGTTTGAGATTTACCTGGAACAGTATTTCTTCGCTGGATTTCCTGCACTCTTAGGTACCCAATAACTCGTACTGATAAAGCCTTGTTCAGCCTGACTCTTGCTCTCTGCTGGCTCACATTTTTTGGGACTGAATGGTGATTTGCTGGGGTTTCATCTAAATAGCTGAAAGGGCATGTGGCCGTGAGATCTAGCACATTTTAACAGAGCGCTGATTAATTGATTAAACCTGAGGATGATCAATAATGAGATTTTTCAATTAGATCTTGTCGTAGTTAGTGACCAAAACATTTTTTATGGAGCTGAGCAAAGGAGATTGCTTAAGACTACACAGGAAGCCCGGCGTCTCTTTAATTTTATTAGAAAGCTGTAATGAAATTTTAGTTTACAATTGAGTGTCTACACTATGACACGGTGTAATTTAAAATTATAGTAAATCAAAGGCTCAGATATATCGCATTGTTTGTTCTTGAAACTTAACCTCCTGGTGAACAGCGCAGTTCAGTGTCGAAAAATCTGCTTTATAACCCCAGATACAGAGCTAATAATAATTTTGGAGAGCAGTGGCTTTCTCCTTGCAACCCTGCCATGCACACCACTTTTGTTCAGTGTTCTTCTGATGGTGGACTCATGAACGTTAACATTAGCCAATGTGAGAGAGGCCTTCAGTTGCTTAGAAGTTACCCTGGGCTCCTTTGACCTCACCAACTATTACACGCCTTGCTCTTGCAGTGATCTTTGTTGGTCGACCACTCCTGGGGAGGGTAACAATGGTCTTGAATTTCCTCCATTTGTACACAATCTGTCTGACTGTGGATTGGTGGAGTCCAAACTCTTTAGAGATGGTTTTGTAACCTTTTCCAGCATGATGAGCATCAACAACTCTTTCTGAGAAATCTCCTTTGTTCGTGCCATGATACACTTCCACAAACGTGTTGTGAAGAGCAGACTTTGATAGATCCCTGTTCTTTAAATAAAACAATGTGCCCACTCACACCTGATTGGCATCCCATTGATTGAAACACCTGCCTCTGATTTCACTTTCAAAGTATCTGCTAATCCTAGAGGTTCACATACTTTTGCCACTCACTAATATGTGATATTGGATCATTAGTAAATTGTAATTAGTAAATAAATGACCAAGTATAATATTTTTGTCTCATTTGTGTAACTGGGTTCTCTTTATCTACTTTTAAGACTTGTGTGAAAATCTGATGATGTTTTAGGTCACATTTATGCAGAAATATAGAAAATTCTAAAGGGTTCACAAACTTTCAAGCACCACTGTATGTGTGTGTGTGTGTGTGTGTGTGTGTGTGTGTGTGTGTGTGTGTGTGTGTGTGTGTGTGTGTGTATTATAAATTATGTATTAAATATATTGTTATATATAATATAAAACTAAAATATATATAACAATTGTGTATGTATGTATTTTATTTATTTATTTATATATATACATACATACACACACTCTTGTTATATATTTTACTTTTATATTCTACATGTTATTATACTCTTCATAAGAGAATATTCCTTAGCTTTATATTCTGTTTTATTTATTTCTGTATTTATTGTTCTGTTTTATTATATATATTATTTCTAGTCTATTAGTCTAAAATGTATTTTATGTGAATTATTATATTCTCTGTTAATATTTATTTAGCTTCTATTTATTTAAATTATTACTATAATCTTATTAATTCAATTAATTATTACTTTTTTTACTTTTTTAAGTCACCCAAGGAGGTGCGGTCGTGTCTTGGTTCTCCCAAAACGTTATGGGAGTTTAGGGAGTTTTTCCATGCCACTGTTGCCCTAGGCTTGCTCAATTAGGGACTGGCCTTATAGATAATAGAAGACAATATAAAATTGTAAAGCTTTTTGATACAATGCTCCATTGTAAAAAGCGATATAGAAATAAATCTGACATTGACTATTATTTGTAATTTATTATACAGTGAGGCAAAAAGTCAGCCACTGATTGTGCAAGTTCTCCTACTTAGAAAGATGAGAGAGGTCTGTAATTTTCATCATAGCTACACTTCATCTATGAGAGACAAAATGAGGAAAAAAATCCAGGAAATCACATTGTAGGATTTTTAAAGAATTTTAATTGTAAATTATGGGTGGAAAATAAGTATTTGGTCAATAACAAAAGTTCAACTCAGTAGTTTGTAACATGACCTTTGTTGCCAATGACAGAGGTCAAACGTTTCCTGTAAGTCTTCACCAGGTTGGCACACACTGTAGCTGGTATTTTGGCCCATTCCTCCATGCAGATCTCCTCTAGAGCAGTGATGTTTTTGGGGCAACACGGACTTTCAACTCCCTCCACACATTTTCTGGAGGTCTGGAGACTGGCTAAGCCCACTCCAAGATCTTGAAATGCTTTTTACGGAGCCACTCCTTCATTGCCTGAGCGGTGTGTTTGGGATCATTGTCATGCTGGAAGCCCCAGCCACGTTCCATCTCAATGCTCTCACTGATGGAAGGAGGTTTTGGCTTAAAACCTCACAATACATGGCCCCGTTCATTCTTCCCTTAACACGGATCAGTCGTCCTGTCCGCTCTGCAGAAAAACAGCCCCAAAGCATGATGTTTCCACCCCCATGCTTCACAGTAGGTATGGTGTTCTTGGGATGCAACTCGGCATTCTTCTTCCTCCAAACACGAGTGTTGAGTTTTTTACCGAAAAGCTCTATTTTGGTTTCATCTGACCACATGATATTCTCCCAATCCTCTTCTGGATCATCCATATGCCCTCTGTCAAACTTCTGACGGGCCTGGACATGTACTGGCTTAAGCAGGGGGGCACGCCTGGCACTGCAGGGTCTGAGTCCCTCTCGGCGTAGTGTGTTACTGATGGTAGCCTGTTTACTTTGGTCCCAGCTCTCTGCAGGTCATTCATCAGGTCCCTCCGTGTTAGTTCTGGGACTTTTGCTCATGGTTCACAGTTGATTTATTCACACCAACCTGCTTGCCTATTGTAGATTCACTCTTCCCAGCCTGGTGCAGGTCTACAATTTTCTTCCTGGTGTCCTTCGACAGCTCTTTGATCTTGGCCATGGTTGAGTTTGGAGTCTGACTGTTTGACGCTGTGGACAGGTGTCTTTTATACAGATAAGGAGGTCAAACAGGTGTCATTAATACAGGTAACAGTGGAGGACAGAAGAGCTTCTTAAAGAAGAAGTTACAGGTCTGTGAGAGCCAGAAATCTTGCTTGATTGTGGGTGACCAAATACTTATTTTCCACCATGATTTATAATTAAATTCTTTAAAAATCCTACAATGTGATTTCCTGGATTTTTTTCATAGTTGAAGTGTAGCTATGATGAAAATTACAGACCTCTCTCATCTTTCTAAGTGGAGAACTTGCACAATCAGTGGCTGACTAAATACGTTTTTGTCCCACTGTAACCTATATATTATTATATTCTGTTTCATTTATTAGATTTTCTTATACTCAGCTTCTGTTTATTTAAACTATTACTTCAACGTTATTAAATAGTTAACTTTAATTTGTATTTTTTTTTTTTATTCCAAGTTGAAGTCTTAAATAAAACATCTATCCGCCCAAGGAGGTTAGGTCATTTTTTTGAGTCTTTTTCCTTGCCACTGTTGCCCCAGGCTTGCACAGTTGGGGCTTTGAGCCCAGACTTTTGTGAACCTGCTGAGATGACGCTCTGTTGTAAAATTGCGATAAAAATAAATTTGACTTTGACTTTCATGTAGCCGCTGTTTTGAATGGGATGAAAGATTACACGCAAACACCTTTGAATGAGCCATTTTGAACCATGCTTGGACACCCGGGCTTCACTGACAGTGAATGGAGAATGGGTGGGTGTACACACACACACACACACACATCTCAGCCTTTATTGGACTGAGAATGATTATCAAAGGTGTTTAATATAGGCATAAAACTACTAATGTCTGTGTGTTATTAGTTCATACAGAATGTGTTTGTATATTAGTTTTAATAAATCCATATTTAATAGATCCATATCCCTGTGACTAAGTTCCCAAGTTAGAATAAATCAGAGGCAGTAAGTCTTTACAATTTATTGACAAAAATGTACAGTTTACAAAGATATAAGCACGAGATGTGTTATGTAAAACGCCTATGTATTAGGCAACACAGTTAACTGTAGCTCTACTGGATGGATAAAAGTATATGTTTGCCATGGCTAGCCAGTAAAGTTAATATTATAATATTGTAAAATTGTAATATTGTGAATATTGGTGGCTTTAGAATCCATCCTGGAAATGCCGGATCTTTATTTAAGAGTTACGTTGTTCATTAATAACCAGATCAAATACCGTGTGCCAGTGAAATCTTTAGTGTATTCTACATTTAATCATCTAACACGGACTATCAATAAACTGCTGAAAACGCGAGTGGAACGCTACCATCTACACAGCATCTCTAATGCCTCTGCATTTTAATTTATAGAAATTCACTAATCCCTAGTCCAAATGTGACCGATTTCTGCTCTTATAATAACAATATTAATAATATAAGTTTATTTTAGCACCTTTCAAGAAACTCAAGGCGCTTTGGAACACGAGACGGACGGTGGGGAAACAGAAGATCCGAGAGATATGAAGGTGCTAAACCATGTAGAGATTTGAAAACCAATAACAATATTTTGTATTGAATACAATAATGGACCGGGAGCCAGTGATCTTTAAGTATAGGGGTAATGTGTTCCCATGGTCGAGTACGGGTAAGAACCCTTGCGGCCGAGTTTTGGACATACTGCAACTTCTTGAGGCTACTTGAAGGAAGCCCAATAAACAGAGTTACAGTAATCTTGAGCTTTAACTCCCACCTCTGCTCGTGGATCTGCAGCATTGATTGGCTGTTGAGGTGACAAGCTGTGTACAAAGTTAAAAGACAGATTGTTATATCTTATTATCATTTGTTATAATCGTTAAGACGTTAAATGGCACTTGCCAGTATTACTAAAAATGGCAGGAACGACTGAAAGACCTGGCCTCGCCAGAGGCGGGATATGAAGCAGGCTGATTCAGCACTGGTCTCCCCGTGCCCTACCTATAGCGTCCTTTCTGTTCTCCACACTCGTGAGCTTGTCTATAATGGCTCTGTATTGGGTTACGCTTTTGAAGAGCTCTCTAAAGGTCTTTATATGAGTTGAACATTACGCTAATCACGAGATGTTCTTCTCAAATCACACAGAAGATGGAAGCCATTCTCCTGTTTTTAGGCCCCGAACAACGGAGACAAAAGCCGGCTGCTCTTAATTTGCAGGTAAGCCTTCCTGCTTAGTTACAGAAGCCTACATTCACCTGACAGAGTGACTCGTTGCTTTTGCCAGGGCTCATTTCGGGGACATAATGGCGCCTGGCGCTCTTTCTGAGTCCATTGTGGAGAACAGGGAGAGACGTCGCGATCATTTAGAGAAAACCCCCGAAAATGTCCCGGAGGGCTTTAATCTTTCTTCATTATTTCTCCATTATGGATAAATGCTCTCAGAAGGCCTCTCTCCAGTAATAAATGAAACACTTTGACTCTTTCTCCATTCTTCATTCTCTCCCACCTCTGCACCTTTCGCCCTCCGCTTTCATCTTTTACACTGGCACGAGTGCGTAAGAGGGCCGACCGTGTGTATTCCACTTGCAGATAAAAGGATAATTGAGTTGATAAACACAGGGGTCGCGGGGAGTTAAGTGCCATGGGAGTGGAGAGCAGCTTTGTCTTGCGAAAAAGGGCCGTACTGTACCACATTACACCGGACCATTTTACCGGCTTACTTAATGTCAGCGCTTGGCTGGTTGGCCGATGCCTACCTGACAGGAAACATAACCATCTGGATCAATAGGATCATGAGTCAGTCTGCTGAAATGACCTTGCTCTCTCTCTCATCTGTGCTGCCGCCGCCGGGTTCTTTTCTGCTCTGGTAAAGGGATTAAATAAGGACAACACAACAAATTAACAGTATGTAAAATGTCAAAACAACACAGGGCAAGTAACAGAGTTCCAAAGAGGCCATATAGTGATCAGAATATGCACCGGTCACCACAAAGTTTTCCCACAGTGGAAAATGGCACTGTGGTGGTCTAGCAATTAAGGTACTGGACTGTTGGGTCCTTGAATAATGCCCTTAACCCATAATTGCTAGGATTGTAAGAGACTGAGAGAGTGTCTGAAATCGCACCGTAGACTGATATAATATACATATACGTAATATAATAAAACAATATAATCTAGTATACCGCACTGGTGCATTATCGCCACCGACTGGACTGGATTATGTCCATTGTCTTTGGAAGATCACACCATTGAGTGTATTTAGGGTGCCCATGTTTGAGGTCAGAATTTTTGTTCAAATCTGAAGGTGTTCGAATTCCAAGGTTCCACTGTAGACAGACCAAGACTGACCATGATGCCATAATTATGGAATGAGATCATCTAGGAATCGGCTTCAAAAGCTCCAAACAGGTTTACAGTAGAGCACACCAAACAGAAACGAATAGCATCAGTAAAAAGGAGCAGTGGTCACAAATGGGAGATGTGATGTCTGGTCAAATAAAATGTTTTATTTAGTCATTTTTTTCATGTTTTAACCCTGTGTTTTCTGGTCAGATTTCACAAGGGGATCTCATGTCTATCTTCAGCATTCACAGGGCACAGATGTAAGCGTGCCCTGGATGGGATGCCAGCTGAAGAATGGCACAGTTCAATTCCTGGTCTTTTCCTGGTCTGGCTGCATATTCCTACTTTCACCATGTGGTACCTTTTAGGCCCAAAATCTCCCCAAATACTGTGACATCCAGGGTGGGGCTGTGCTCTATATTCTCCAGGAGAGACCCCATACTCTCTTGCCACCCTGACCAGAGCAAGTGGGGGTAAAAAATGTTGAAAAAAATGTACAGTTCGATTGTTGACCACCTCAGAACTCGTTTTGACTAGAAAAATTTGTCTTGGTTCTCAGTGCACTTGCTTAAACTTGTATGAGTCAAGCCACACGACTAGTTTTAGCCGGAACTTGATTCACAATTCACGATTCAGTACACAGTGATTCAGTGATTCAGGTTCACAGTAGCTCTTCCTCAGTGAAGATCTGCGCTGTTTATCGTGTTTTTCTTCATTTTTTTCATCTTCAGTACTGTATTCTTAGTGCAAATGAGTCTCCATGGGTCCTAAAAAGGTTAGTACTGACACCTAACTGAAAGGAAAACAGGAACTGAATCCTCCAGTTCACCAGTAGAGTAAGTGTTTTGCTTTTACATTTCACTTTCAATCCTTTACTCACTAAATTACATTAGGATTTTTAATGCTTTATTATAAAATAAGCTTTATGTTAATGATTTTGGCCAACTGTAAGTTCATGTAAGTGTTTTAAACAATAACGTACCAATGATTACTTATCACAGGCTCCGCTATATAAAGTATAGATCGCTCTACTAAAACCCGTTAAACTCGTCAGTTCATGATATATTTAATTTGTTGAACATATCCCCATCATAAATCAGGGAGCACATCTACAATACAGCTCCATTAATGCATATAATGTCTTATACAGTGTGGATTAGCTGGGGGTTTGGAACCGATTCATTCAATTTACTTGATTCCTTATGGGAAACATTTGCTCGGAACCGAGGTACCACTATTTGAAAAATCCTCTACAGGTTCCATAGGTATTTATTTAGAAGGCTGGTGATGATGTAACTATAACATGGACCACATGACTGAAAGTTCAAGCCCCAGAACTGCCAAGCTGTCACTGCTAAGTGACCAAATGGAAACGCTCATCAAGTTTTTTACATATTTTTATGAATCTTTAGTTATTAAATCAGCCTCTATTTTTGGCTCTGACTAAAGGAACAATCAGGGCCATTTTGGATTTCTTCTGAATCATATTCTTTATATTTCAATTCTGTTCTGTCCTTTTTCTCTGCTCAGCTGGATGAGAACGAGGACAGCGAGACACAGCCAGCGCATTCTGTCCATTCCTTCATGACATGACATTACAGAGCGAGCAGCAGAACAGAGCTTAGCATTTAGTCCACAGGGAGCTGAAAGAAAGCGAGAGAAGGGAGAACAACATAAGTGTATTTCATATATCTTGATGGAACTCCCTCTTTTTTTATTACCTTGCACCAGCGCGTATTGGTCCATGATGGTGGCCAGCTGCTGTGGTTTGATAAATCCACAATAGGAGCTATTTGAATTAACCGGAGGCCTGTTCACTCAAGAGCAGCGCTTACTGTTATACCTGAGTGTATTTCACTATTAAATTCTGATTTAATAGTTTCCCGCTGCAAAGATAGAAAATGCTGTGTGTTGGAGTCCAGTAACAAAGCGGCATTTGAATTTTTTACGTGTGGGATGGGATTGAAAGTGGCAGGTTTTGATTGTAACCATGCATTTGTGCATTTTACAGGTTTTATGCTTTTCAATTTTGTGTTTTGGGTGTGTGTAAAAATATGGTTAAAGATCAATAGATTTAACAAAAAAACACCAGTGACAGGGACCCAAAATTTCCACCCAATATAAAGTCTCCATACTATATACACTATGTATACTGTATATGTGTTAGATTAAAGTCTGCTGCAAAGCTTTTAACTTGTGCATGTACAAAATCAACAATACATAATCTGATCGGGGGGATGTCCAGATTTTTAATTGTAGACTAGTTTAGACATCTGATTACTGTGGTGCTTGAAAGTTTGTGAACCCTTTAGAATTTTCTATATTTCTGGCATAAATCATCAGATTTTCACACAAGTCCTAAAAGTAGATAAAAAGAACCCAGTTAAACAAATGAGACAAAAATATTATACTTGGGATTTATTTATTGAGGAAAAATGATCCAATATGACATATTAGTGGAGTGGCAAAAGTATGTGAACCTCTAGGATTAGCAGTTTAATTTGAAAGGTGAAATTAGAGTCAGGTGTTTTCAATCAATGGGAGGCCAATCAGGTGTGAGTGGGCACCCTGTTTTATTTAAAGATCAGGGATCTATCAAAGTCTGGTCTTCACAACACATTTGTGGAAGTGTATCATGGCACGAACAAAGGAGATTTCTGAGGAGCTCAGAAAAAGAGTTGTTGATGCTCATCAGGCTGGAAAAGGTTACAAAACCATCTCTGAAGAGTTTGGACTCCACCAATCCACAGTCAGACAGATTGTGTACAAATGGAGGAAATTCAGGACCATTGTTACCCTACGCAGGAGTGGTCGACCAACAAAGATCACTCAAAGAGCAAGGCGTGTAATAGTTGGCGAGGTCACAAAGCAGCCCAGGGTGACTTCTAAGCAACTGAAGGCCTCTCTCACATTGGCTAATGTTAATGTTCATGAGTCCACCACCAGAAGAACACTGAATAACAATGATGTGCATGGCAGGGTTGCAAAGAGAAAGCCACCGCTCTCCACAAAGAACATTGCTGCTCGCTTGCAGTTTGCTAAAGATCACGTGGACGAGCCAGACGGCTATTGGAAGAATGTTTTGTGGACGGATGAGACCAAAATAGAACTTTGTGATTTAAAAGAAAAGCGTCATGATTGGAGAAAGGAAAAGAACCTTATCTCATCTGTGAAACATGGTGGTTGTAGTATCATGGTTTGGGCCTGTTTTGCTGCATCTGGGCAGGACGGCTTGCCGTCATTGATGGAACAATGAATTCTGAATGCCATTTCTTAAAATATTGTCCCTGTAAGGATTTACTAGACAAAATCTCCACATTTCTTCTAAACATTTGCGATTTAAAGAACATTCTGATGTCTAAATATGAACCTCATGCAACAAATTTCTGGTGTGTGAACGTCTGTGAGGAGTGCATCTTTACACCAGGCCCGCAGAACCGTTTGACGTTTCGCAGTACTTAAGCCGTCTTCAGCAGTCACATCGATACAGTTTGAATAAGACACGTTTTGCAGGCTGGAGTATTTGTTGTGGCAGATCCAAATGCATCTGAGTGTGAGAATTTCGCCTGGCTCAGCAATACTATCTCGCTCAGCCCGACAATGGCGCGCTGAACACTGTTTATTTATCTGTCAGGAACACGAGCACGGCAGCCAATCTAGAGAAACACGAACGAAACAGTTTGCTTTCTGTTCCCCCCAAAAATCGTCCGAATAACACAAATCAAACTCGGCTCATCTGAAGAAAAGGGTAAATGTGAATAACACGGGAAGATAAAGCGAATGAAATGGCGAGATTTGAGGCTGGAAAAAGACGGAGAGAGGCAGAGAGAAAAATTTGGATTAAGCATGCGCTGAAAAACGTAGAAGAATCTAAATTCGCAGGTCTAATCTCTCGCTCGGAGCCGCTCGCCGCTAAGCCCTGGTTTGGATGACAGGTCCCCCACCTGGACAAGCTTGGACAATGTCTCGGCGATGTCTCGTTTCTGTGCGAACACGCGGCTAATCATGTCCGGAACCAAAGGCACCTGCCCTATCTGCCTCTACATTTGCCTGGAAATCTTTAAAGAGGCTAAACCTCACTTTCATGCTTGTCTTTTATTCACAGTAAGTGCTTATCGAATGCGAGCTGTTGCTGCTACGCCACGTTCCCTCCCACAAGCTCGGAGAATGCTTGACGTAAGTAGCAGCCAATCTGGGTAAATACGAATCTCTCCTTACTGTCACCGTTGGCATATTATGTCCCTGAGGGAATATTCTTTTCATAATATCATAAGCTGCTTAGCGGTGTGCTTCTATTTAAGGCATACATATTAATAGCTATAAGGAAATCATATTTCAACTGTTCCCTGCAATCAATGTCTTCGGGATTGCTCTTGTATTTTCTATAAGAAGGTGCTAATAGCTCGGAGGCACTTAGACTGGGCAGTCTAATCCGTATGTACGATAAAAAACTCACCATAAGTGGGTGCCAAAGCGGAGCACGTGCTGCTTCTGAGGGTTAGGCCCTCATATCCACCCTTCTTTTCTTCCCTTTCTCCTTCTGGCTTCATAAAACAGACGTTAATCTACTTAAAACGACAGTGCCCGCCAAGTATTCAGCAGAGATGCCCGGGCCAGGACTCAAACCCGGGTCTCTGGAGCTGAGAGGTGGTAACTCCCTCCATCTTCTGATTGACTGAGCATGCCGTGCCATCAGAACTTTCCCACTGAGGACCAAGATCCTACTCCATACTGGACTGCATAATGCCGATTTTATTTATTTACATTTACATTTACAGCATTTAGCAGACGCCCTTATCCAGAGCGACTTACAGTTGGTACAATCTTACAATCCAAGCAATTGTGGGTTAAGGGCCTTGCTCAAGGACCCAACAGTGGCAGCTTGGCAGAGGTGACCTTTGAGACGATGCTCTATTGTAAAAGGAGCTATAGAAAAAACATCCGACAGCACTAACCACTGCACCACCATGCCACCCAGCACTGGTTATGTGATTCTAAACTAGTTAAGTAGCCTATAGTTAATAGGAAATGACTTTCTGATTGATATGTAGTGCACTATAAGGGTTGTAAATGCCATTATTCCAATTGTAGTACATAAAGAGTTTTGGATTCTGCCCTATTATTCTACAGTGGTACCTCTGTTCCCCATTCCAGAAGGCTTGTCAAGAACCAAAAATGTTCCGAGCAAATTTTTCCCATTAGGAATAATGTAAATTGAATGAATCGGTTCCAGACCCCCAGCTAATCCACACTGTATAAGGCATTATCAGCATTAATGGAGCTGTATTGTACGGGAGCTCCCTGATTTATGATGGGGATATGTTCAACACATCCACCATAAGTTATGGATCATGAACTAATGAGTTTAGAGTGTTTGTAGAGCGGTCTGTATGATAAGTAATGATAAGTAAGTTAATGTTTAAAACACTTACATTAACCTACAGTTGGCCAAAATCATTAACACAAAGCTTATTTTATAATAAAGTGTTGAAAAATCTCATGTCATTTAGTGAGTAATGGATTGAAATTGAAAAGTAAAAGCAAAACACTTACTCTATTGGTGAACTCCGGGCGCAAGCATAGCTGCTAAGCTAACTGCAGCCTGCGTTTCCTTTGGGTTGGCTATTATAAATGAACCTTTTTAGGATCTATGGAGACTTATTTGCACTAATACAGTACGGTAGATTTAAAAATAAAGAAAAACACGATAAACATGGTGGAGATCTTCTCTGAGCAAGAGCTATTCTGAAATTGAATCACTATGTACTGAATCGTGAATTGAGTTTAGTCTGAAACGAGTCAAGTGGCACAACTGAGCAAACGACGAGAACCAAGACAAATTTTTCTAATCAAAATGCGCCGAGAGCCGAATTCGACGAGTTCTGAGGTGGTCGAGAACCGAGGTACCACTGCATATTATATTTTGGTTTTGCAGCGGTTAAGCAATGGTTACTTTGCTATATAGAAGGTTTTCACATCAGTACTACCCTGTAACAACATTTGTCAGCCACGCTTATCTAGTGCCACTCAGCTGAGTCATTGAACATAAAGGACCTTGCTTAAGAGCTGGCATTTGGTTAATGTACTGTACTGTAGACCAGAAGGTCCAAAATCCCAAATATCACCTCTGCCAAGCTGGTACTGTTGGGTCCTTGAGCAAGTATCTTAACCTACAAATGCTTGGATTGTAAGACTGTATAAGTTGTAAGTAACTCTGGATAAGGGCATGAGTTTTTGCTATGCCCCACTCAAACCACCATGGTAAAAAGTAAATTTTATCCTGGATTGCTGAGCAGAACTAACTGGCACTACGTTTCCCATAATGCCCCAGCATCTTTCCTAAAGCATTCCTAACATCTTTCAGATGTTCTCATGCAGTAATGGACACCAGTAAATATTTAAAAGACAGTCAGCCATGCTGCAGGCAAGCCTATATAGCTCATAGCTGTGCTTACTTAATGCGATTAATAACATTTATTTTATTTCGTTAATTTGTTCTTTATTGCACATTCATGGCAGAGTAACGCCCACTTTAGTGTTAAGTCCCTTCATCTATTTAGTGGTTATCAGACTTTTTTTATGAACATTAGAGCCCTTGAGACTCATAGCAGAGGGGTACAGCTGAGCCCTTTCAATTCTGTGTGGGCCCCAGTACTACACGTAGTCTGAAATCACCCCTGGTGTCTTCTAAATGCTAAAAATGTAAATGAAAATTTCATTTCATCCATTCTCCTTTTCCTCGACCATCTGTGACAGCAGTGCCAGGACAGGCCATATAAGCTCCTCGGCCCAAAACATGAGTCACCTTGCATGTTTAAGGTGGTAGTAACTTCAGGTTCCTGCACGACGATGATCGAGCTATAAATACCTGCGTGGTGTGCGATGGGATTCATAGATTGAGAAGAGGTGGTACAGTGCAGTGAATGTATGGAAAGTGGATGCCACAGCAGATGTTAATGATTGGCAAAAAGGAGTGGTTGCTTTTTGGTGTGCCAAAGGCCATAGTCTGAAGGAAGTAGCTGAATTTGCAGGTGTATTGAAGCGCACAGTCATACAGGTCATACAGGCCAAAAAAATTAGGACACCCCATGAAAACCTTCGCTTTTTTAACATATTGGTTATATTTAAAATAATTTAACTTAATATAATTTGTCATTTATTCTGTCTTATTCCTTTTCTGTCATGCACCAATACACCTAAACAAATTCATTGTTTGTGAAAACTTACTTGGCAATAAACCTGATTCTGATATTGAAACATATGGACATTTGATCTTTGTTTGAATTATTAAAAAGTGGAGATAATATAACTAAACACACAAAACTGAAGTGTCTCATTATTGTTAAACTGAAGATCTAATGTCCATCTTTTTAAATATGCTAAAAATAGAAAAAAAAATGTTTCCACTAGGTGTCCTAATTTTTTCCACACTACTGTACAACCGAATGGTCTACAAAATTAAAGCAAGTATTTAAAATAAATAAGACATATGTAGCCTAAAACACAAATATTACTGACAACATTTTCATTCACAATTGATAGACCTTTAAGGGCAATTTCAGCAAACAAACAATAAAACGATTAACCAGTTACAATACATTGCATTTGCAAAACATTTCATTTCGAAAGCGTTTTGTTGCTCATTTGTCATTCTGATAGGTTGCCAGGTTTGTGCATGTGGAAACACCAATCATGTTTCAACAAAATACAGCGGTACCTCGGTTCTTGTTGTTAATTCGTTCTAGAAGGCTTGTCGAGAACCGAAAACGACGTGAAGCAAGCAAAATTTCCCCATAAGAAATAATGTAAGTTCAATGGATCGGTTCCAGACCCCCAGAAGATCCCCCATGTATAAGGCATTATATGCATTAATGGAGTTGTATTGTACAGGTGCTCCCTGATTTATGATGGGGTTATGTTCAACGAGTCCATCCTAAGTTATGGATCATGAACTGATGAGTTTAATATAGTCTGTACTGTATCATAGTACTGACTATGACCCCAAAACTTATTTTGTAATAAAGTGTTGAAATATCTCATGTAATTTAGTGAGTAATGGATTGAAAGTGAAAAGTAAAAGCAAAAGACTTATCTATTGGTGAACTCTAAGCTAGCCTCTAGCTGCTTATGCTAACTACTCAGCCTGAAACCCAAGAGGATTCAGTTCCTGTTTCCCTTTTGGTTGGCTGTCATTACTAACCATTTCAGGACCCATGAAGGTTTATTTGCTCTAAGAATTCAGTACTGTAGATGTTAAAAATAAAGAAAAACACGATAAACACAGCGGAGATCTTCTCTGAGCATGAGCTATTTTGAACCTGAATCACTGACTTACTATGTACCGAATCGTGAATCATGAATCGAGTTTTGCCTGAAATGAGTTAAACTCATACAGGTTTAAGCAAGTGCACCGAGTGCCGAGCAAACAATGAGAAGCGAGACAATTTTTCTTGTCAAAACGCATGGAGAACAAAATTGAACGGGTTCTGAGATGGTCGAGAACCGAGGTTCCGCTGTATATCCTTAAAATGCCTAATTCTCAATAGCTAAAATGCAATTATTTAATAAAAAATCAAGTCATTTCGAGTCATCTGTCTCAATTCTAAGTCAAGTCTTTAAATGTGTGACTCAAGTTCAGTCCTCCAACTCTACCTAAAATGTATTGTTTTCTAGAAATACTGAAACACCCATGCTTGTTTTTAGCATTATTGTACTGTATTTGTTTGCTACAGTGTTAGATTGCCATCTACAATGAACGATAGTAGCTAGCTCACATGTACTTATGACGTAATAAATATTCCCCAAATTATCATAGATATAGGTTAAGATTGGACGTGTGTCATTTCAGCAAATACGGAGTTTTGGTTGTACTATTATTTCGACTTGACACGTGTGCCTCAGGTGCAGCGCCAGTGCGCTAATACAGGATTGCAGCAGCTGTGCACTGCGTTTAACAGTTAAATGGTGTGATAAATATTAATAATACATTTAAACTAGCCTGTGAGTGAGGTCAGAATACCATTTACCTAAAAAGTTCCAATCTCCAAATCTGAGGGGTCGTTATCTATAATGATTGGATGACAGCTCACATGACCTAGCTAACGTAACCATTGGGAGTAACATGCTATTTTACTTTTTTCTGGTCCAAATTTAGCTATTTAAATAGCCAATCTCTTGTGAATTGAATCTAAATATTTGTAGAATGATTTAAATCCTCTGTAGAATGATAGTATTGATAAAGCAAACAGGATTTGTGGTCTGTAACCATGTTGAGTGCATGTATACTCGAAGGATAATTGAATCTGTTTTTGTTTTCTATAAGCGCTTATGTTGAGACAACACGCTTCAAGGTTCGAAGTTTTAGAGTCATGACCTGAGGAGAAAACCATGGCTTGGTCATTTTTCCCATACAGTACTGTAACAGGGGTACTCTTGGTCTGTGCCATACGTCTTGCATCCTTAGTCCTCTCCCTGAGACACACTAAGACTGAAACATCAAAAACACATGTAAAAGGAACAACCAAACTTTTGGTGCCCGGAAGCCATATACCTGAACCTGGACTGGTGTCTTCATCTAGAATTGGGCAACCATATTGGACTTTACGATGCCAGGAGCTGAATGTAGCCTAGGAGGGACTAATGGAGACTGTGGTACTGGATTATGGGCCTGAAGGTCCACCTTTGCCAAGCTTCAACTGCATGTTTGTAAGAATGTATCAGTTATAAGTCATTCTGCATCTTTTATAAATGTACTATGCAACCTGACCAAACCTCACCTCACCAGAGGTGGGATACCAACCAGGGTGGTAAAGCACTGCAAACCAGAGCTCTAACTGCTCTAACCAGGTCTTACAGTGGAACCTCGGAATTTGAATGCCTCTTCACTCTAACAATTCGGACATCAGTGGGTCTGTTAGAGTTTTTTTTGCCCCCAAAGTCGAATAAAAATTCTGACTTCGAAAATGGGCACCCTAAAAAAACAACGCATGTCATCCAGCCCAGTTGGTGGCGATAACGCACCAATACGGCATGCCAATCACCACATATAGATATCGTATATATTATTATATAATGTATATGTATATTATATCAGTCTACGAGTGTGATTTCAGACACACCCTTCACAGAGGGCAGTAACTCACTCCCTCGTCTCGTCAGCTGGTGATGCCATGGCACCGGGATTTTCCCACCGTAGACACAAGATCCTAAAGTGACTCTGAGAATCAGACTAAATAATGCCAATACGCATATTCTTACATTATTCTGTTCCACATCATTGGCTTATACACTACAGCTTTTACATTCTCTCTTTCATGACACTCTTCATAATATTTCACTTTCTCTAAAATGTTAGTCTATTTTATTTTAATTATTATATTTTAAAATATGTTATTTCTGTTAATATTTATTTCGTTTCTGTTTAATTACACTATTACTTACTTACACTAATAAACGTATTAGTTAGATAACTTGCTTAATTCTTACATATAACATCTAAGCCGATCAGTGAAGGGATTTGAGTCTTGGTCCTCAAAACGTTTCTACCTTATAAAATTTAGGGAGTTTTTCCTTGCCACTGTCTCCCTGGGCTTGTTCAATTTGGGATTGACCTTCTAATTTAGAAGATAATGTAAAATTTTAAAGCTGCTTTGTGACGGTGCTGGTTTGTCAAAAGTGCTACAGAAATATTTTCACTTATTTAATGTTTTTATATTTCAATTATTTCATATATTATTATTTATTATTATTATTATAGTTTTATTCATGCTTGTAATCATTAATACATGTGAATATAGGCGTTTGGAGGTCAGGATCGGATTAATCCTATTTACATTGCTTCTTATTCCGACATCGAACAAATCAGAGTTCGAACGGCTTTCTGGAACCAATTAAGTCTGAATTCCGAGGTTCCACAGTAGTTGGATTGGTTCCTGGTTCCTCACATGTGCATAATATTGGACACCCCATCTGATTTCCTCAATTAAAATAAGTAAATGCAACCAGGAGACAACTAAATATGATGCAAATGTTGACCTTTTACACATGCCATTAGTTATAACCCTTTTTACATGGTTTGTTTTGACACTTCTTTGTTTAGACAATCAGAAAAACGTCATTTGGCCTATTGCACAAGACTCCAAAAAGTAAATGGACACACAGGATCTGGAACAATTACAGGGGTGAGACTAATTAACTGCTATTTCAAGAGAAAGAAAATTCTGTATTCTTTATATTCTGTATATAATATTCCGTATAATATTCTACCTGACCTTCATACGCACAGACGTTCATATCGGCATATGTACAGATATCCACACATATTATACATACAGACTTCCCACATCTCTTTAGCTCCCTTCACATTGGCTCCTTTATTATTCTATATACTATTATCGTGCTTTAGTTTTACATTTCCCTTCATTTAATACCTGTTAATAGTTGTGTTCTGTCTGGTCTGATATTTTGATTCTGACTCTGAAGAAAAGAAACCAGATCATATAAAGAGAGAGGGCAAAAGAGAGCAAATGGGACAGACCCTGTATAATATGTTCAGTTTCATGGTCAGAATGGCACTGAAGGCACAAAGATGAAGCTTTTATTTAATTGGTCTAGTAATATTTACTCTCAATAAAGGTGAACAAGCCAGGAAAAAGAATGACTGCTGTCCAAATTCTCATGCTCAGTTGAACTTTGTTTTATAAAGAGCTGGTAGAAAAATAAAAGACTTAAAGTTGTTTTGTAGTATAACGTTATGGTTTTAGTCTGTAGGAAAATTACAATTATTACAACACAATCATAGTCAGAACTTAAATCACATACTGTGTATTGATTGTACAGGACTGAACTGAGAAGAGAAAATGTTTAGTGTAGAATTATCTGTTAAAAAATTAACCAAATCATTTATCAAATCTAGGTTGTCTTGCCATATGTGTAATGCGAAGTGGTGGAATTAAAACTAAGATACTGTATTAAAATGAAAGCTGCAAATCGTTTCTATGCTCTTTCTTTATGGTGACGCTCTTTATGGTGCGTGTCCAGCAGGGGGTGCTGGATCACAGGGTTAGGACCCCCCGGAGCAGGGCCTTGGTTCATCAAGCCTCATCGAGTGCCTCAGCAGTGAGGATCGGCCCTCTAAGCCTCTGGCTGACAGCAACACAGTACTCTTATTTAAAGCAATTTCAAACATGTCTTGTCTGACAAGTTTTAAATCCTACTTAACACCCCGTAACAGCTGCGAGTTTACTGTCAGAATTAAAGGGAGGTATTCTCCGAGGGGGGAGAAATTATCACTTCCATTTTGTTCTGCAGAAGGGACATGGCAGGGGTGTTTACCTAGGGATGAATACATTATTATCCATTTGCAACACAATGCCTTTCAGCGGCGTGACGAGGCCTGCCGGAGACCTGCTTCACCTTATGTTTTAATTGCTGACATCACGCGAGAGGGAATAAAAAGCCTGAGTGCATGTTCAGATCGAGCACCGAACGAGCGAATGTTGCTCATGGATGTGCATTCTTCATGCTTTGTAAAAACTGTGGATGTTTAGTCCAGAAATATTCGATTTTAAGAATAGATTTGTTGGATTTGGATTAGACAGAGGCCCAGTAATCAAAGAGCAAAAGCAGTCCGATAATGTTCAAGTAAGTCAAAGTCAGTGCTATTATTTCCATCGCATTGTCTCAAAGCAGCTTTGCAATTCTCTATTATCTAAGCCTACGACAGCGGCAAGGAAAAACTCCTTAAACGTTATAAGGAAGAAACCTTAGATTTGAAAAAATCACAGCAATTCCAAAATACAAAGGTAGCTGACTTTATTAGAGTGCAAACCCAAGCCTCGTGAAGCTCTGGCTGCCTCCTGCCTCCATTCCGCACCGTTTCCACCCTCCTCCTCTATTTTTTTATCTGCTCCAAGAAGCAAAAACAAATCACCAAATGTAACAATCTTCTCCCTGTCCTGCTCGCTCCGGCATGTGAGGAGGTGCTCCGATAAGAAGCGCTACGTGTCGGTGCTGTGTGAAAGACACTCGTTATCTGCTCCTGCCCCCGACTCCTGCTTAGTCTAGGCAGCTCCAGAAATATGTGGGGAAAATCAGATAGGTACAAATCAGCTCATCTCTACATCAGTGCGCGCGAGAGAATGCCTCGCCACTGATGTTTACCCGGCCCGGCCCTCTGTTCTGCAGGGAAGTATGTCAATAGCAGGCCGGATCCTGCACACCTCGACCGGTGACCTCATGGTGATCAGACAGAGATGGACTGAAAGGGCATCTAATGGGCACGCACTGGAATGTGAGATGTTGTTTAGCAAATGCCACGTTTGGGTACAGCGTGTGGGTGAGTGAGTAATCAGTGATTTGTGTGCCAGGGCATTAATGTCAGCAGGTGCTCGAAATCTTGATGTAGGTATGTACAGGGTAGACCTTAACAATTATAGTATGGATTTCAAAATACAGATCATGTTCAAAAATAATTCACAAACCTGGTGGTTAAGGTACAGGACTATGGACCAGAAGGTCCAGGGTTCAAATCCCACCTCTGCCAAGCTGACGCTGTTGGGTTCTTGAGCCCTTAACCCACAGTTGCTTGGATTGTAAGACTGTACCAATTGTAAGTCGCTCTGGATAAGGGCGTCTGCTAAATGCTGTAAATGTAAATACAAGTACAACTGTTCAACAAACCAGTATTATGGTGGCCGAACCTCACAGCAAGAAGGTCCTGGGTTCAATCCCAGGGTGGATCGGCCTGGGTCCTGAGTCTGACCGTCCTCTTCGTGTCTGCGTGGGTTTACTCCGGGTACTCCGGTTTCCTCCCACAGTCCAAAGACGTGTGTTAGGTTAATGATTACACTAAATTGCCATTGACATGAGATATACGACTAGTCTCGATGTAACCTTGTGTGTCGCTGAAATAGCCACTGATGCTGATAGCGACATAACACAAATGCCAGGGCCGGTAAAACAGTAAGTAAACACCAAGCTCACCAGTCTGCTAGGTTTTTTTGAAGTTAAAGTTCATCCTGCGCTCCTTTGTCCGAAAGTGGTCTATTACTTTGTGGATAGACTTGGCTCACCTTGCTGAAATATTCATTGCAAGTCAATATTATCAAGACAAATTAGCTTGCACAGAGACAGGGACGTTTATTTATGAATGATGAACATGTAGCACCTTCTTCAGTATGCCAAGAAGGTGTTGGACTGGTACGAGCCCCTGCGGTGGCAATCGTAGATATGATTGGTCAGATATCTTGTCTGTTCATTAATTGACTCGCATTAGCGACCCCTTCAAAAGATCATCAGAAGGGGCATGCAAACACGCAGACACCAGTCAGTCTAATGAGCCGTTCTGATTGGTTAGTAGCACTCTCAGACAGATGTGCATCCTGTAGCAACCAAGAAAGCGTAGTGTTTTTTTTTATTTTTTTATTCATGAAATATTTTTTTATAAACCTGTTTGTTACTTAGGCTTAGAAGGGCCTGACCGCACACCACTGGACGATATACAGTTACCGGTTATCAAATACGGCAGCCTTGGAGTGACCATGACTATTAGAGCTAGGCCTTCAGTTTGGGGCATAAATGTAAAAAACAAATATACTGTATTCATGGATTCGCTATGCGTGGCTTCAATGATCTGTAATGCTGTTTATATTACAAACAAAAATAAATTACTACAGTGGTACCTCAGTTCTCGGTGTTTGCTCCGTACTGGGTGCATTTGCTTAAACTTGTATGAGCTGAGCCGCGTGACTCGTTTCAGCCGAAACTCGATTCATGATTCGGTACACGGTGATTCAGATTCGTGATAGCTCTCCCTCATTGAAGATCTCCGCTACTTTTATCGTGTTTTTCTTTATTTTTACATCTAAAGTACTGTATTCATAGTGCACATAAGTCTCCATGGGTCCTAAAAAGGGTTAGTAATGACAGCCAACCGAAAGGAGAACAGGAACTGAATCCTCCAGAACACAGGCTGTAGTTAGCATTAGCAGCTTTGCTAGTGCCCTGAGTTCACCAATACAGTACGTAAGTTTACTTTTCACTTTCAATCCATTACTCACTAAATTACATGAGAGTTTTCAACACTTTATTATAAAATAAGCTTTGTGTTAATGATTTTGGGTAACTGTAGGTTAATGTATGTGTTAACGTAAGGTAAGTATTAATGTGCAATAATGTGCAGTATATGTGTATAGGCCTATATATATATATATATCCCTTTGTAAATCAGGGAGCACCTGGAGTCCTGGGGTTGGACCCAGGATCTTCTTGCTGTGAGGCGACCCACCGACAAGGCAGGTAACTTTATCTAGCTGCTTGAGCCATATAATTTAAAATCAAGCCTAATTTTTGCTGTGAATTGTTAGTACTTTACCACCAGTGTGAAAAAGTTTTTGTCCATTATGAACGTGGGAGTGAGTGTGTGTGAGTTTCCATCTTTTATGATCATATGTGTCAGTATAGTTTTATGTTTTGTTGGTTTTCTAAATAAAACGTAACACGCCATTTGACTAGGGGTGTACAAACTTTTTCACAAAACTACATCGATTTTTTTATGTAATGTAGTGCATATTGTAAAATATTGTAATGTGCATGCTGTAAAGCCCCAACACAGAGGATGCTGTTTGTATGGTGGTGTGTGTGTGTGTGTGTGTGTGTGTGTGTGTGTGTGTGTGTGTGTGTGTGTGTGTGTGTGTGTGTGTGTGTGTTAATTATGTATCTAAAGGCTTGCACATTAATTTAATGATGTTTTATTGTAGATATTGTAACACAATGTCATGGTCTTTCTGTTGGCCTCTGCTGAGAGTCTGCGTACAGGGTCACACACACACACACACACACACACACACACACACAGAATGCTGAAAGTGTGCGGTCGGTGGGTGCAGGTGATTCAGTCCTGACCTTTGGTTCTGCTTAGATATCCAGAAAATAAAAAACATAATACAGAGTATTGCCCTGAAATGACCTGAAATGAATGCATGCATTTTAGTGGAGCAAAAGGTCACCAGGATCCATATAGGAATTTCGAAAGCTCTACAGTCAAGGGTTTAGTTATTTTTTAATTAATTTTAGAAAAACCCATATACGAACAGTGATCAAAAAAGAGCAGTGGTGTCACAGCTCTTAAGATACTGGACTATTGATCAGGGTTCAAGTCTCAGCACTGCTAAGCCACCACTGTTGGATCCTTGAGCAGATCCTTAACCCAGAGTTGCTTGGTTTCTAAGAACGAATCAGCTGTAAGTCGCTCTGGATAAGGGCGTCTGCAAAAAAGTAATGTAAATGTTGGAGGATCCTACAGTGACTCTCTTGCCCGGATTAAATAATGCCAAGACCGTTGCTGATATTCTCTGTCTAATTCTATTCATTAGTCTATGTATTAAATACTCATTGACAAAAAAGATAAAGAACCCAGATAGAAATTTTAGATTGCTGCAAAACTCAGATATGTAAATGATTACAGGTGTGGTCTGATTAGACACTGGGTCTTGCCACAAGTCCTAACAGAACCCGGTTTTGTCACTAAAGACGATACAGTTCCAGTACATAGAAGTCCAGGTTCCTGTGCCTTTCCCCAGAGAACACGTTGCACAAGCATAAGCATTCACCGCAGGACTGGGACACAGACAGTCCTATCTGCTTGTGATGCCCCACAACTGCATCAGAGTGCCGTTAAAATAATAATTATTATTATTGTTGTCGTTGTTAAGACAGTATACCATAACTATAAAGGCTAACTTAACTGAAGCGTGGGATTAAGCACATTATTTCTACTGCTTCAGTTTGATGCTCTGAGTGTGTGTTATATTCCTTACTTGTACTTTGTGGTAATTACCTTTTTATGTGAGCTGCTTTCACTTGTTTGGCCTTAAACAGGAAACTGATCAGAGAACATTTAATAGACTTAAATGAAATGTGCCTCTGAACATCTGCCCTGAACATCGGATTGCTTTCGAGTCCTTTGGAGTTCCCGAGCTTTGATGAGCTTTAATTCAGCTTATTTTTTAATCCCTATTGGTATGGAGCATGAGATTCACTGTGTGTGTGTGTGTGTGTGTGTGTGTGTGTGTGTGTGTGTTGACTTTAGGTAGGTAATTTTTTGCAGAAACAATTTCTTGACATGATTTATACAAACAAAAAGGCCCATTTAAATGAAATCCTAATGAATTCCAATTGATGAGGATGAACATGGCCCTTACCTGTTATTTCTTAGCCCAGTTCAGAGGGATACAGATGTTACAGATGTGCTGTGAAGGCATTACACTGTCTAATATGCACCTTTTTCTTTCTGAAATTAATAATAGATTAGTAAAAAAAACACCAGTTCATTTATTCAGAAACATAATTCAGAAATGATTTAAGAAAGTAAAAGGCTCAAGTGTTCAGGCTTTAGATTACTACTCCTCCCCAGTTGTATTGCATTTCAATTCAAATATATATATGTATGGCAGTGAGCTTTCTGCTGCTCTTTAACTCCCGCCTCTGCTTGTGAATCCACAACGTTGATTGCTTTGTGTGACCAGCTTTTAGGACTAAACAAACACACTGGGCTAGAGTAAAGGCCTTTTCCCACCAAGTCTGTTTTTTTATGCAAGAAAAACATGGATGCAATTTTTAACGTAGTGGGACCTTCACACCAAGTCCGACGTCCAACTCCCTGTCCAATTTTGCTTTCTTTAATTTCCCTTCTCTTGTGTCTTGCCTTGTCTTTTTCACATCACCAATTTAAAAAACAAAAACATGAGCGAAGATGAGTGCAGGAAGCTCTAGTTTGTGTTTTTGTGAGCATGAACAGATCAGAATGATCTTAGATAAACAATAAACCGCTTCCATCCAGTCCCTGTGAGCTTTATCTCCATCATTCTCCAGCCTTTCAGTTCTATTCCACCAGATCTGTTCTTTAATATCTATGTTTTAGAGGCAGCCTGTTGCTCGTCCTATAAGCTCTTGATGAGCTGTTCTGCCCGGCAACCGAGCTCTGATTGGTCAGCCTGACTTTAATGCAGAAATTAGAACAGGCTCCGTCAGTTTCGGACTCGGTGTGAAGGACAGCGTTAGTATACGTGTGTTCTTTTTCAAAACTTGAGCTGTATAATTTATGTGTGTAAAAAATGGACTTAAGACTCTAGACTTGTAATCAATTAGAAAAAGTCCTTTGACCGCCAAGCCTGGGCCGTTGAGCAAGATCTTTAACTCTCAACTGCAAGTATGCATGAAAAGCACCTTTGTTGGAAAAATAGTTTAATCCCGAAGAACAATAGAGGTTGTGAGTTTGATCCTGATTCTTTCAGACCCTGAGCAAGGCCTTAACCCTTAATTTATTAAGCTGTAAGTCGCTCTGAATAACAAAGTTTGCTAAATTCTTAAAGTATTTACGGCAGTGTTTAGTTCTCATTCCTCTCAGCCTGTTTTGTTCCTTCCCCTGTCACATTCCTTTTCCACACGTTCTTCACTCCTCGCTATACTGTGGGGGGTCTCTCATCAAACCAGAGGTTTGTTGCCAATGTTTTTCACCATCAACTGCAACTGTGTCTCGTTTGTCAGCCGAACACTGGCTCGTGGCGCGTGCATGAGGGTGTTTGGTGCTGAAATAAAGCAGACTGTATCCCGAGTAAATGAGGGAAGATTCACGCAGAACAGTGAAGACCAGAGCCATTTCTTCATGCCTGATGTGTATCTGAAAGGCTCTGTAAATGAAGGCCTTATCAGGCAGATATACATATCCATCCTGCAGCAACCACATGAGGGCTCGCTCTATCTCCCTCATCACTGTGGTCTTTACATGTCTCAGTTTCTGTTCTCAGGAAGCATCTCCAGCATCTAATGCTTTACATTCTTCCTGTCCTACCTCCAGGTTAGACCTGTGTTATGGTAATGTACACCGCACACAAAGCTTTGGACACATTAGAGGTTTGAACAGTTTTTATTTTATGAATTTATGATCATGAAAGTAACAGTAACAGTGATAATCATTAGGGGGCTCGGGGTGGTGCAGTGATGTAATGCACTAGTTCATAAACATGGTGCCTCAGGTTTGGGGAATCCAGCTGGTGGATCATCATCCTGGTGCCCTTTGCTGGACTTACGTTCAGTCCAGAGCGCACATACCCCTGTGCCAAGTGTCTCCAGGGATAGGTGTCAGACCCTGACCAGTAAAAAGTGAGGCTACATTGGGAACTGTTTGATTATTTATTATGATAATGACTACATTTTATGAATTATTTTTACTCTAGTAGTAGCTTTAAAAATAGCATTATTTTTACATTGTTTTATAAATATTATCTAAGTCCAAACTGAGCAAGCCTAGGACAACAGTGGCAAGGAAAAACCCCCTTCGGCGGCTTAGATGCTATATGTAAGAATTGCCAAGTTATCTAAATAATAAGTTTATGCTAATAGTCTAAGTAAACAGAAGCTAAATAATAATAAAAAAACAGAACATATTTATAAAATATAATAATTAAAATCAAATATAATAATGCTGTATGTAGAATAATAAAATAGATAGTATAGTGTATTAATAATACGAAAAGTGTAATATAAAACTTTAGCACATAATAGTAATACCAATAAAAAGGCATGCAAAAGAATAAAAGACAAAATAAAACAGTAAAAGTTATTGCATTTAAAGAAAATGGGATGAAGTTGATTTAAATAAAAATTTTGATTAAAAAATCAAAATCTTATTGCTTTTATAAAACAGGTACAAAAATCAATTTGATTAAAACTATATCAGTCTTAGTTCATAACAAAAAATAGGACTAGCTGTAAAAAACATTTATTATTATTATTATTATTATTAAGCAAAAGTGTCCGGCACAGTGATGCAGTTGCAACTTTAAGGTATAAACATTACTAAAAACTACCAAGGACACTGAAAATTAGTATTTGTTAGCTGTCCCTGGTCTCTAATATTACACTTTACAATTAAATATAATGATTAAAATCCTTTTTGCATTATGTCACTCTATATCCCATCTATGGCTTAAATATTTCTTTCACAAGAAATCCATAACATTTTACTTCAAAATACACATTTTACATGTATGTTATCCTAACAGTTTTCAACTTTCGAAAATTAGGGGACATACCACAGTCACATGATCAATATGAAGTTGTATCATCTGGATCTTCTGAAGATCATGGAGAGACCAAAAGTAAGTTCTCTCTTAATTGTTTCCTGTATATTTGCTTACTATCCTGTTTTTATTTTTAGATGTCCTATGTTTATGTATTTATATATTAAGGGAAATTGTATTAGCCACTACTATAATAATAATGAATTGATCATAATATGAATTTGAGAATATTAGAACTATGAACAGAGCTCCTCAAACCTGATCAGCTGTTTTACAGCACATGCACTGGATGATTAATGGATCTGAGAGGTATATTCAGTGTCTGTTGTTAATCAGATCAGATACGTTGTTTCTAAACCATTTAGTGATTTATAGACAGTAATGGCACTGTTAAGTCAACCCTGTAACATAGTACTAAGAGCCAATGTAAAGGTTTAAGAATAGACGAGGTAGGAGGTTGACCTTCATCCTAATGATAACGCAGGAGAGGAACAATATATATTTTTAAGAGTCATAAAGAAATACTGTATGCCAGAGCTGGACGGTTGCCAGGGAAACTCGGTTTCGGAGTGGAGTTGATTTTTTTTTCCTTTTTGAAGGCCTTGGCTGCCAAGTCGAATCATCTCGCGTTTTCAAACAGTTCAGCGCTTCTGTCCACAATACACTCATTCCATGGTTTAGGAGCAGACTAATCCTTTTTTTGTGCGTTCTGGACAGCTATTGCCTATTGTGCTAGTCGTGTCACTCTGGATGAACTATATCCTCTCGTCAAAGAAGACATCCGCGAATGCTGTGCGAGAGGAATGCACTTTTCTCGTCTTTTATTAGCAAAAAATAACTTGCATGTACAGCTGCAAGGAAAAAAAAGTTTGCGAAGCCCTTTGGAATGACCTGAATTTCTGCCCTGACCCTTCAACGTACGACATAACCTGAGAAATGACGCCACATAGCTGCTATTCAAAGCACTGCGTTATTGTTCAATCCGGTTTTTGTGTGGTCTTGAAAACAAACATAGAAACAAACGTAGAGCAACACCGTTTGATTGTATGTTTACTCGACCTAAAGTCTGTGCAAAAGTCTTAGGACACCATGATTTGTTGTTTTAGCAATACTATTATGACCATATATAATTACTTCCCAGTCTCTTTATCAAGATCCAAACAGAAAATGCAGGAATTAAGTACACAAAATAAAAAAAAGAAAAAAGAAAATGGCTTCTGCAGGCAAAAATCAGTACAGTACTTAATGTGACCTCACTGAAAAAGTGGTTTCTTGGCTGCTACTCTTCCAAAATAAAGCTTCTTCAAGCTGTAGAAGGGTCAACCACTTCCAGGACCTTTTTTGGGTTGCAGTCCCACCACCAGTAGGAACGCTGTGTGACCCTGAAGTGACGTAAGCCCAAAACTGTGTTATGGTAAAGCCAGGACTTCATTGCCGATCCATTTGTCTGTGATTCTTTTCCATTTTTAGAGTGAAGATCTATTATTTATATGGCTACCAGTGTACCAATCTATTTAAATGTGGTGGTTTCTTTCAACTTCATCTGGACCAGTCATCGCATAATTAGGTCAATCAGGATTCCTATGAGCTGAGAAAAGTAGCTACCTTAAGGTAGGAGCTGAAAAAGTCCTTATACATACATGGAGCTTTAAGAACTACAATCGCCCCAGTTCCTGCGGTGCAAATATAATGAAAGAGTTTTGCGGTGATCTGGTATGTTGGGTTGTCGTCTTCTTGCCTCTCAAGTACAATCACTCAGGTTTGTTGATTGCTGATGTCTCATGTGATCCCTCTTGGCTGTTTTACCTTGTGGTTTTTCCCTTTCTAGTTATTCTGTTCGAGTTAGTGCTGCCGGAGTCTCATGCTACACTTAGTGTGTCAGTGGTTCACTCGTGGTCTGTTAATAGACTCTGTGCCCTTAAGAATAACTAAGCTCGTGTTCCGGTACCAGTTCCAGCCCCACATACTAAGATGTTTCTCTGCTTCAGCTCCACCTGAGCTGTTCTTCCATCACTTGTACCAGTACCCAGACCACAGAGGGCATTAACTCTCTCCCTCCTCCGGTTGATTGAGGATGCCATGCCACCAAAACGTTCCTGTTGAAGACACAAGCTCCTACGGTGACTCTGTGTACCTGAATAAGTAATTAAATAAAATAAATAATAATAATTGTCTTATATGCTGTAGTTTTAGATTCTCTATTTTTACTCTTTATAACATTTCGTTTTCTCTAAAATATTACTCTATATATTATTATATTTTACCTTAATTATTATATTTTTAAATATATTGTCTGTTGATATTTATTTTGCTCCTGTTTAATTCAAATATTACTATAAATTTAAATAGATAACTTAGTTTGACATATGTCATCTAAGTTGCCCATTGAGGTCGGGTCTCTTTTTCAGTCTTTTTGACTCTCAAGGTTTCTCTCATATATAACATTTAGGGACTTTTTTCTTGCGACTGTCACCCTGGGCCTGCTCAATTTGGGATTGCCCCCAATAAATGAGATAAATTCGGAGATAATATACAATTATAAAGCTGCTTTGAGACAATTCCCGATTATAAGAAGTGCTACAGAATTAAATCTGACTGTGACATGTGAGCAAGGGGCACGAATCTATGACTATGAAAAAGTCCTTCAGGTGCGAATGCATCTATTGCGCTTTGATGAACGCCCAGCTATTTGGAAATCCCTCTAGCCTTTTCCTGCTTTATTTGGCCAGTGCAGGATTCACACGAACAGATCTTCCAGTATGTTTGGAGCGCAAGGCACCTCTCCAGCCCACACCATTTAAAAGCCAGTATATTTATAGATATGGAACATGCACCGTCTTGGTTTCATAGCCAGATCTCATGGCCCCATCCACCGCTGTCACAGTCTGCAAAAGAAAGGAGAAAAAAGCAGCGAAAGGTCAACAGGATGAGAAGCTTTTATTATCGCCGATCTTCTCCCTGCGTCCAAAAGCAGCTTGTTTCTGAGCTGCTACCTAGCCAGGCATGAAGCGAGTATAATTTTAGCCAATCTCCCGCTGTACAGAAAGCCATTGTAGCTGAGCAAAACGCTCACAATGAACTCACTGGCCACTCCTGATAAAGATCTGCATAGGTAATGCCAGGACAGCCAGCGGTGCACTTTTTAGCTCCGCCGCATACAGAGCGCTCACTCCCAGCCCTGACCACTGTTTGTCCCTTTGGGAAGTGATGGATAGCATTTTTGTGGCTTATAATTGCGAGGGCCAGGGCATGAGCAGGAATTGATTAATTTCCAGAGTGAATAATGCATTACCCCGGACACTTCCTTACTGTTTATCAGGCCACGCAGCCAAAGGCTTTGTTTGCTCTCTTCAACTTTCCCCGACTACTCGTATCTGTGCAACGCCTTCAACAGCCTTTGGCGGTTTTTCTTTTTTTTAATTTTTTTTTTACATCTGTCGTGCTATAACTTTGGTATCAAAGCCAGAGGGGAGGGCAGCGTGCAAAGACAAGCGTTAGTCATTGTACCTGCATGCACGGCTCCCCCGATAAAACTTTCTGCTTTGCGTTATTTTACAAAACGCCTGCTCCTCACGAGTGCACTCGCAGGGTTACCTAATAGCATTTTGCATGCAGAGAGCTATCAGCGTTTTCTGCACTGCTCTTAATCCTCCTGTTTGCTGTATCCTCCCCTCCTCTTCAGTGTTCTCCCGTGCTTAGGCTTGCTACCGGCCTAATGTATCACACTCCGTGTTTTATTTGCCTCTAACCTGTTGTTTTGATCCACTTTTAATCCACCATTGCAGTCAAGCCCTTCTATATTACATGCACTTTTTTATTATTTATTTTTATAGCGCTTATGGTTTTATGTTGGGTTTGCACTGTTCCAGCAACCTGAATTCAGTCCATGTCACTGGATGCTGTGTGGATTTTGGTATGTTCTCGTTATGCTTCCTTACACATCCAAAAATTTCCAGTGAGTTGCTCCATATGTGTCCATAGGTGTTATCCCTGCTGTTTCCCAATGCTTCAACGATACACTCTAATGCAATAGTTTGGGCATACCTGCAGTGTTTTAACACACCTTTTGCTAGAAACAAACATGGGGTAGCCTATTTCTGGACATTGTAATGATCTATTAATAATAATAATACAGGTACTCGGCCTGACTTACGATATTTTGACTTCATGATCAGAATCTGATAGTAAACATAAATACACCTTCAGCAGAAACTGTACTCTGATTTTTTTATTTTGAATTGTCTGAGGCAAGCGATACATATTACAATGCTCTCTCACACTGTGATGAGGAACTTGGCAGTGCGTGACAACAGTGGCAAGGAAAAACTCCCTAAACGTTGTAAGGAAGAAACCTTGGGAGGACCAAGAGTCAAAAAGAGACCTCCTTGGGTGGCTTAGATGATAAATTTAAGAATTAAACTAAGTTCATAATAATAAAAAACTAAATACAGAGAGAAGATTTAAAAATCGAATACTTAAAATAAAGTAATGGGTAGACTAACATTTAGTATCTTGTGTACTTGGCAGGAAAGTCTTGGTGGTATGGCATCCTCAGTTGACCAGAGAAGGGAAAGAGTTACAGCCCTTGCGGTCTGAGTATGGTGAGGCGGGACGGAAGAACAGCTCGGGTGGAACTGAAGCAGAGGAACATCTTACTGTGTAGGCTGGAGCTGGTACTGGAACACGAGCTCGGAGAGTTAAGAGAAAATGTAGTTAGCTATTATTAAGAGCACGAAGTCTATTAACAGACCACGTTTGACATAGAGAGTCATGTGGTGGGAGTGATGAGTGCTGGGAAATGTAGTGAAGAAAAGTCATGGTCACGTTAAGCATGTTTAAGTTAGGTTTCTCAATGATGCTTCTTTCACAAACCCAAGGGCGCTTCAGAATGACGGGAGTAAAAAATTGAGTGTGAATTTTATATTAGAAGCAGTGAAAACATTCAGAGAAAAAGTACATGTTTTTTAGAGATTTGATGATGAGAAGAAAGTTCGAAGAGCATATAGTTGAAGGGAAGAGCAAAGGGTAGGGGCAGCAACACTAAAAGATCTGCCGGACATAGAAAGCCTGAACCTAGGAGCACTGAGAAGACCAAAATGAACAAATCTTAGGTTATGGGAAGGAACATGAGAATGAAGCATAGTCAACTAAAAGGCAGAAAGTGCTTAGTGCAGGGTTCGTGCTGAGTTTGCATGTTCTCCCTGTTTATGTGAGGCTTTCCTCCAAATCCTCTGGTTCCAAAGACGTACCTTGGCAACTCTAAAGTAAGAGAGTGAGTGTGCTTTTAGTGAGGAATTTTTTTCTTTGAATTTTCCATGGTGTCCTAAATTTTTCTGATTTGGAGTTGTAGGTTTATAACCTTAATGATAAGGTTCAACATGTACAGTGGTGTGAAAAGGTGTTTGCCCCTTCCTGATTTCCTATTTTTTTGCATGTTTGTCACACTTAAGTGTTTCGGAACATCAAACCAATTTAAATATTAGTCAAAGACAACACAAGTAAACACAAAATGCAGTTTTTAAATGAAGGTGTTTATTATTAAGGGAGAAAAAAAATCCAAACCTACATGGCCCTGTGTGAAAAAGTGATTGCCCCAGCCTGGTTAAAACATAACATAACTATGGTTTATCACACCTGAGTTCACTGACTCTAGCCACACCCAGGCCTGATTATTGCCACACCTGTTCTCAATCAGGACATCACTTAAATAGGACCTGCCTGACAAAGTGAAGTACACCAAAAGATCCTTAAAAGCTACAAATCATGCCGAGATCCAAAGGAATTCAGGAACTGAGAAAGAAAGAAACTGAGATCTATCAGTCTGGAAAGGGTTATGAAGCCATTTCTAAAGCTTTGGGACTCCAGCGAACCACAGTGAGAGCCATTATCCACAAATGGCGAAGACATGGAACAGTGGTGAACCTTCCCAGAAGTGGCCGGCCAACCAAAAATTACCCCAAGAGCGCAGCAACGACTCATCCAAGAGGTCACAAAAGAACCCCACAACAACATCCAAAGAACTGCAGGCCTCACTTTGCCTCAGTTAAGGTCAGTGTTCATGCCTCCACCATAAGAAAGAGACTGGGCAAAAATGGCCTGCATGGCAGAGTTCCAAGACCAAAACCAATGCTGAGCAAAAAGAACATTAAAGCTCGTCTCAGTTTTTCCAGAACAAATCTTGATGATCCCCAAGACCTTTTGGGAAAACATTCTGTGGACTGACAGACAAAATTTCAATCTTTTTGGAAGGTGTGTGTCAAGTCAAGTCAAGTCAGATTTATTTATATAGCGCTTTTTACAATGGAGCATTGTCTCAAAGAACAACTTTTACAAGTTTAGATTATCTCCTAATAACTACGTCCAATCCCAAATTGAGCGAGCCTAGGGCCATTACATCTGGTGGTGTAAAAGTAACACAGCATTTCAGAAAGAGAACATTATAGCAGCAAGTAACATATGGGGTTGGTATTGGTGATGGTCTGGGCTGTTTTGCTGCTTCAGGACCTGGAAGACTTGCTGTAATAAAATGGAACTATGAATTTTGCTGTCTACCAAAAAATCCTGAAGGAGAATGTCCGGCCATCTGTTGGTGATCTCAAGCTGAAATGAACTTGGGTTCTGCAGCAGGACAATGATCCAAAAACACACCAGCAAGTCCAGCTCTGAATGGCTGAAGAAAAACAAAATGGAGACTTTGGAGTGGCCTAGGCAAAGTCCTGACCTGAATCCTATTGAGATGCTGTGGCATGACCTTAACAAGGCCGTTCATACTGGAAAACCAGTGTGGCTGAATTACAGCAATTCTGCAAAGATGAGTGGCCAAAATTCCTCCACAATGCTGTAAAAGACTCACTGCAAGTTATCACAAACGCTTGGGTGCAGTTGTTGCTGCTAAGAGTGGAACAACCAGTTATTAGGTTTAGGGGGCAATCACTTTTTCACACAGGGCCATGTAGGTTTGGATTTTTTTCTCCCTTAATAATAAACACCTTCATTTAAAAACTGCATTTTGTGTTTATTTGTGTTGTCTTTGACTAATATTTAAATTGGTCAAGTCAAGTCAGATTTATTTATATAGCGCTTTTTACAATGGAGCATTGTGTCAAAGCAACTTTTACAATTTTAGTTTATCTCCTAATATCTACGTCCAATCCCTAATTGAGCAAGCCTAGGGTGACAGTGGCAAGGAAAAACTCCCTAAGTGTTATGAGGAAGAAACCTTGGGAGGACCAAGACTCAAAAAGGGACCCAACCTCGTTGGGCAGCATAGATGATAAATCTAAGAATGAAACTAAAGTCATGGAGTCATAGTTAAATGAAATTTTCATATTTCAAATAAAATGTGAAATATGCATATCGGCATTAAGTAGTCCGATACACAGAGTCACACACGATACACTCTAGGATCCTGAGTCTAAGCAGGAAATTGGTTTGATGTTCTGAAACACTTAAGTGTGTCAGACATGCAAAAAAATAGGAAATCAGGAAGGGGCAAACACTTTTTCACACCACTGTATGTGAACGGACATTGTGTCGCATACAACCGCATCAGAATTTACTGCAGATGAATAAAAAATTAGAGTTTCAAAACACGTCTCACTGGCGATGATTTGTTGGAATGAGCTAATCAAATATGTTCTATCGAACCCCAGAGTTTGGGATACACCCTTCATTCCGACTGCATTTTTAAGATAAAAGGTCCCACCCTTTCCTTTCAGGGCTTTTGAACAGACTAAATGTCTGGAACTAAATCAGTGTATTGTCTGATCAGAGGTGCTGTGCTTTCAGGCACACTGAATGTAGCCACAATACACATTCCCATCTTCTGTCCGATCTACTGTGGAGCAGATGCCTCGACTTGAAGTGGCAAGGCCAAATGAGGGACCGAGAGCACAGATCAAAACAAGACAGGGAGGGAAAATGTGTCATAATTTGCGCAAAAAGAGAAAAATGTGACTATCGCAGACCAGCATCTGCGTGCAGTAAGTGGCTGGAGGAGTGACATGTGGTAGGTGTTCAGCTTTAGCAGGTTGATGGTGTGTGTGTGTGTGTACATACCTCTATAGCAAAAATACTTCCTTAAATCCAAAGAATGCAGTGAAGACAAGTCCACTTACTGTATTTAGCACAGTTTCTTATGCACAGAGACTTATGACTCAGCTAAGAATTATCACCCTTGGCTCTCAGAGAACTTGAGGCTTTGGTGGCCTAGCGGTTAAGGTACTGGACTGTGGACCAGAAGGGCGAGGGTTCAAATCCCACCTCTGAGACTGTTGGGTCCTTAATCTTAAGACTCTTAACCCACAATTGCTTGGATTGTAAGGTTGTATCAGATGTAAGTCCCTCTGAATAAGGGAATCTGCTAAATGCTATATATGTAACAATGTAAATGTTTGGCAGGTCTGAGATGTGAACTCACAACCTTTCTATTATGAGTCCAGATATGGCAGTACAGTTACATTAAATAATTTGGCATACGCTTTAATCCAAAGCAGCTTATATGATCTCCAGACAATCGAAAGTTAAGGGCCTTCATCAACAAATGTGTGAGAAATAATTGAAAAGTTTCAAAACAGTGTTCCTCAAAGAAAACCTTTTTTCATTTATGGAAATACAGAATAATTTTAGAAAATATAGCAATGTGCTATTACAACCCTGTGTAGCGGAAAGCTGTAACACTTGACCAGCCTGAGTTTACAAGTAATATTGAGCTTATTTTTGGTGAATGACTGACTTCTGCTCTTAAACTCTTAACTCCCACCTCTCCTCGTGTTTCCACAGCATTGATTTTTCTATTCAGTGCTGTTAATGTGATCCACTGGTGGTTGCCCTGCCAAGCCTCCACACAGAACTCACACAGAACCCATTGCAGAAGAAGCAAAACATGCTGTACTAGTGCACAACAATACAATAATAATTCGCTGCCAATACACAAATAAGCAATTATCATAGGAATTATTAAGTAAAATTAGACTATTAGATAAATTGGTAATTAGAGTTACAAGCACAATGCAGTTCGGTACACTGTAGTTTTATTTGGAGTACATGTCTTAGTACTCCAAATGCTGTAATGAATACTTCACGCCTATCAGCAAAACTGTAGAGAACATCTTTGTTGATGCATTTTTGATCAAGCCATATCATTTTAATGCTAAAATGTTTCCTCATATTGCCCTAATGAATATTAACATGAGAATGAGACCTCCTCACACTGACAGCCTTGACACTAAATGTCTTCATTACAATACCTGATAAAAAGTTAGTTAGAAGCAAGAATGCATGCTGTGTTATTACGAAAGTAAATTCATTCTGAAATGCTGTAATTCGTCGTAGAAATAAAACAGACCAGAATTAAAGACCGCTCAACATTCCTAAAGTTGCCATTTTTTAGTTCCTGAAATGCACCTTATTAGAGAAAAGTCCAATTTTGCTTTGATATTATATTCTTTGTATCTTACTTGGGGGAATTGTCTAATGGTTTAGGGAAGGAAGACAGAGATAGATGTAAGTGCAAGTGCTATACTACAAACAGGCATGGTGAATACAGCCTACAGACAAGATGGTGTACAGGGTATAAAGAGAGAGAGCCAAGGTGGCTAGGCTAACTGAAACAGAGAGGCTAATATAAACAGACAGAGGCAACAGGTAACACTGACACTATGTTAGTACAAACGCCAATTGTAATAGTCAATGCTAATGAGAACACATGGTACGGGACGCTAAGAACACAGACAGAACAGAACAGAAGAATAAACATGGACCACTGTGCAATACAGGGTACAGCATATGAAACAGATACAGGAGCACACAAGACAGGGAACAGTACACAAACGAGAAACAGGAACACACAAGACAGGAAACAGTACACAAACCAGAAACAGGAACACACAAGGCAGGGAACAGTACACAAACCAGAAACAGGAACACACAAGACAGGGAACAGTACACGAACCAGAAGCAAGAACACACAAGACAGGAAACAGTACACAAACCAGAAACAGGAACACACAAGACAGGAAACAGTACACGAACCAGAAACAGGAACACACAAGGCAGGGAACAGTACACGGAACCAGAAAAACAGGAAACACACAAGACAGGAACAGTACACACAAACCAGAAACAGAACACACAACAAGGCAGGGAACAGTACACAAACCAGAAACAGGACACACACATACTGGAAACAGTATACAAACCAGAAACAGGAACACACAAGACTGGAAACAGTATACAAACCAGAAACAGGAAACACACAAGGCAGGGAACAGTACACAAACCAGAAACAGGAACAGACAAGACTGGAAACAGTACACAAACCAGAAACAGGAACACACAAGACAGGAAACAGTACATGAACCAGAAAAACAGGAACACACAAGACTGGAAACAGTACACAAACCAGAAACAGAACACACAAGACTGGAAACAGTAACACGAACCATAACAGGAACACACAAGACTGGAAACAGTACACGAACCAGAAACAGGAACAACACAAGACTGGAAACAGTACACGAACCAGAAACAGGAACACACAAGACTGGAAACAGTACACGAACCAGAAACAGGAACACACAAGACAGGGAACAGTACACGAACCCAGAAACAGGACACACAAGACAGGGAACAGTACACAACCAGAAACAAGGAACACACAAGACAGGGAACAGTAACACGACACCAGAAACAGGAACACACAAGACAGGGAACAGTACACGAACCAGAAACAGGAACACACACAAGACAGGGAACAGTACACGAACCAGAAAAACAGGAACACACAAGACAGGGAAACAGTACACGAACCAGAACAGGAAACACACACAGACAGGGAACAGTACACGAACCAGAAACAGGAACACACAAGACAGGGAACAGTACACGAACCAGAAACAGGAACACACAGACAGGGAACAGTACACGAACCAGAAACAGGAACACACAAGACAGGGAACAGTACACGAACCAGAAACAGGAACACACAAGACAGGGAACAGTACAAACGAACCAGAAACAGGAATAGACAAGACAGGGAAACATATACGAACCAGAAACAAGGAATAGACAAGACAGGGAACAGTATACGAACCAGAAACAGGAACAGACAAGACAGGGCACAGTACACAAACACGAAACAGGAACACACAAGACAGGGAACACTATACAAACCAGAAACAGGAACAGACAAGACAGGAAACAGTACGCAAACCAGAAACATAAACAGACAAGACAGGGAATGGTTAATAACCAGAAGCAGGAACACACAAGACAGGGAACAGTACATGAACCAGAAACAGGAACACACAATACAGGGAACAGTACGCAAACCAGAAACAGGAACACACAAGACAGGGAATTGTTAATAAACCAGAAGCAGGAACACACAAGACAGGGAACAGTACACAAAACCAGAAGCAGGAAACACACAAGGCAGGGAACAGTACATGAACCAAAAACAGGAACACACAAGACTGGAAACAGTATACGAACCAGAAACAGGAACACACAAGACAGGGAACAGTACACGAACCAGAAACATGAACACACAGACAGGGAATTGTTAATAAACCAGAAGCAGGAACACACAAGACAGGAAACAGTACACAAACCAGAAACATGAACCCACAAGACAGAGAACCAGTACACGAACCAGAAACAGGAACACACAAGACTGGAAACAGTACACGAACCAGAAACAGGAAACACACAAGACAGGGAACAGTACACACGAACCAGAAACAGGAACACACAAGACAGGGAACATTAACAACGAACCAGAAACAGGAACACACAAGACAGGGAACAGTAAACGAACCAAAAACAGGAACACACAAGGCAGGGAACAGTACACGAACCAGAAACAGGAAACACACAAGGCAGGGAACAGTACACAAACCAGAAACAGGAAACACACAAGACAGGGAACAGTACACAAACCAGAAACAGGAACACACAAGGCAGGGAAACAGTACACAAAACCAGAAACAGGAACACACAATACTGGAAACAGTATACAAACCAGAAACAGGAACACACAAGACTGGAAACACAGTATACAAACCAGAAACAGGAACACACAAGGCAGAGAACAGTACACAAACCAGAAACAGGAACAGACAAACTGGAAACAGTACACAAACAAACCAGAAACAGGAACACACAAGACAGGAAACATTATCACGAACCAGAAACAGGAACACACAAGACTGGGAACAGTAACACGAACCAGAAACAGGAACACACAAGACTGGAAACAGTACACGAACCAGAAAACAGGAACACACAAGACTGGAAACAGTACACGAACACGAAAAACAGGAACACACAAGACAGGGAACAGTACACGAACCAGAAACAGGAACACACAAGACAGGGAACAGTACACGAACCAGAAACAGGAACACACAAGACAGGGAACAGTACACGAACCAGAAACAGGAACATACAAGACAGGGAACAGTACACGAACCAGAAACAGGAAAACACAACAAGACAGGGGAACAGTAAACACGAACCAGAAACAGGAACACACAAGACAGGGAACAGTACACGAACCAGAAACAGGAACACACAAGACAGGGAACAGTACATGAACCAGAAACAGGAACACACAAAACAGGGACCAGTATACGAACCAGAAACAGGAACACACAAGACAGGGAACAGTATACGAACCAGAACAGGAACAGACAAGACAGGGCACAGTCACATACAAACAAGAAACAGGAACACACAAGACAGGGAACACTATACAAACCAGAAACAGGAACAGACCCAAGACAGGAAACAGTACGCAAACCAGAAACATGAACAGACAAGACAGGGAATGGTTAATAAACCAGAAGCAGGAACACACAAGACTGGAAACAGTACACGAACCAGAAACAGGAACACACAAGACTGGAAACAGTACACGAACCAGAAACAGGAACACACACAAGACTCAGGGAACAGTACGCAAACCAGAAACAGGAACACACAGACAGGGAACAGTACACGAACCAGAAGCAGGAACACACAAGGCAGGGAACAGTACATGAATCAAAAACAGGAACACACAAGACTGGAAACAGTATACGAACCAGAAACAGGAACACACAAGACAGGGAACAGTACACGAACCAGAAACATGAACACACAAGACAGGGAATTGTTAATAAACCAGAAGCAGGAACACACAAGACAGGAAACAGTACACAAACCAGAAACAGGAACACACAAGACAGAGAACAGTACACGAACCAGAAACAGGAACACACAAGACTGGAAACAGTACACGAACCAGAAACAGGAAGACACAAGACAGGGAATAGTACACGAAAAAGAAACAGGAACACAAAAAACAGGGAACGGTACACAAAAAAGAAACAGGAACACACAAAGCAGGGAACAGTACACACACCAGAAACAGGAACACACAAGACAGGGAACAGTACATGAACCAGAAACAGGAACACACAAGACTGGAAACAAAACACGAACCAGAAACAGGAACACACAAGACAAGGAATGGTTAATAAACCAGAAACATGAACACACAAGACAGGGAAAAGTACCCAAACCAGAAACAGGAACACACAAGACAGGGAACAGTACATGAACCAGAAACAGGAACACACAAGACTGGAAACAGAACACAAACCAGAAACAGGAACACACAAGACAGGGAATGGTTAATAAACCAGAAACATGAACACACAAGACAGGGAACAGTACGCAAACCAGAAACAGGAACACACAAGACTGGAAACAGTACATGAACCAGAAACAGGAACACACAAGACAGGGAACAGTACATGAACCAGAAACAGGAACACACAAGACAGGGAACAGTACATGAACCAGAAACAGGAACACACAAGACAGGGAACAGTACACAAAACAGAAACAGGAACACACAAGACAGGGAACAGTGCACAAAACAGAAACAGGAAGACACAAGACAGGGAACACTACACAAACCAGAAACAGGAACACACAAGACAGGGAACAGTACACAAACCAGAAACAGGAGCACACAAGACAGGGAACAGTACATGAACCAGAAACAGGAACACACAAGACAGGGAACAGTACACAAAAACAGAAACATGAACACACAAGACAGGGAACAGTGCACAAAACAGAAACAGGAAGACACAAGACAGGGAACACTACACAAACCAGAAACAGGAACACACAAGACAGGAACAGTACACAAACCAGAAACAGGAGCACACAAGACCCGGTAATGGTACATAACCAAACAAAGGAACACTCAAAACAGGGAACATTACATAAACAGCCCAAAACAGGGAGAATGGTAAATAAACCAGAAACAGTACTGTGTGAATCTTTGGAATAGCCAAGTCAAAGTCCTGACCTTAATCCAATCGACATATTGTGGAAGGACCGAAGTGAGCAGCTAATGTGAGAAACCCACCAACATCCCAGAGCTGAAGCTGTTCTGTACGGAGGAATGGGCTAAAATTCCTCCAAGCCGGTGTGCAGGACTGATCAACAGCTACAGGAAACGTTTAGCTGCAGTTATTGCTGCACAGGGGGGTCACACCAGATACTGAAAGCAGAGGTTCACATACTTTTGCCACTCACTAATATGTAATATTGGATCATATTCCTCAATAAATAAATGACCAAGTATAATATTTTTGTCTTATTTGTTTAACTGGGTTCTCTGTATCTACTTCTAGGACTTGTGTGAAAATCTGATGATGTTTTAGGTCGTATTTATACAGAAATATAGAAAATTCTAAAGGGTTCACAAACTTTCAAGCACCACTGTATAGAGGAATGTCCTTCTCAGTTTTTTGTTACATTTTTTGTTGATTTGCTGGAATGTATACAAGTGTACAGTGAAATAACACCAGTGAATTCAATAAGGAAGAAAGCGTTAAATGGAATGAAAGCAATTTTTTACCAGTTAAGTGTCTAAAACATAGAAGTAAATGTCTGGTGTCTAGCGTCTGACGATTTAGCTCAGTATTTAATGAAAAGCAAAAATGCACATTGCAGCGCAAAGCCAAAAACGGAGGTATTTTTTGGAATTCCGCCATTAATCCTTCTCTGGTAACAGCACAAGGGCGTCGACAATGAGAAAAAAATCAATGGAAGTCCTTTGAGCCAGAGAGTCAGTTGTACTGCTCCTATGCAATTTTTGTTTAACTTTTCCTCACTTTTTTTTGAGGGAGAAAGCCACACTCGCCCTGGGTTGTCCGAGACGGAAGAATGTGGTGCTAGCTCGGAGTGAGAAACAGCAATTGGCACTTAATTAACCTCGGCGCCACCTCGTGCTCGCCACGATTTTCCCCGTGACTCATCTTAATAGTTTTACGACCTTGCTGTCAATAAGCGCGAGACACGCCGAGTTGAGGTATGATTTAATTAAAGCAGTGCGTCTGTTTAAGAAATGTAAGCGCACTGCTGTGAAAAACAGAGGTGCTGTGCAGAGCTTAGCGTGACCTCACCATTAAATACTGAACATCAAAGTGGAAAGCCTAAGTAACTCTCACTGCAGGCTAGTGTTTAGATATGAGAGGAAATTACAGCTCACATTTCACAGTTTCCATCTTTTAATAATTGTTTAGTGCTTGTTTTATCCACCATAGGGTGCTAGCATCCGTTCAGCACAAGTCTGTTAGCACTGGTTTTACTTGCACAGCTTTAATAATAATCAAATGTGATAATTAGTGCTATTCTTAATAATAGTCCTAGTATTGTATGACGTTATGTTACTATATTCTGTATGTGGCATACTGCATATGATATTAACTATGATATGTAACTGTTGGAGATATTCTAGAACTCATACTAGGAATGTGCATCGTGCAAACTATCGTGTATTAAAATGAATATAAAATGTACTATCATAATATAATATAGTTCAAATAAGTTGTAAGTAATGCAACCCTAAATCAGAAAAAAATGCAGTCTGTTTTGCATTTGCTTTGAGTTGGATTTAAGTGGAGATCGTATGAATTTGAGATGTTTAATGTTTTTTTTCTGGTCCACTTCATTTCATTTGTTAATAAACATCTGTTTCTGCACTTCAGGCCTGCGACAGATTCCAAAAAAGTTGTTACGGGGCAAAAAGGAATGAGGTAAATAAAAAAAACGAAATAATGATTCGATTTCAACAGATGATTGATGATTTGGTACAAAAGCCGTATCCACAAGTCTCTGAGGATCAAAGATACACAGAGGATCTCCAGTTTGTCAACAAATGTTCCTCAAAGAAAGACTGGAAGGGATTTACATATTTCTTCCTCTACAGTGCATAATATCTTTAAACGATTCAAGGAATCTGGAAGTAAAATGCGTAAAGGGTAAGGGTGCAAGCCTAAACTGAAGAGGGGTGATCTCCCATCCCTCAGCCACACCGCATCGAAAACCGTCATTCATCAATAGCTGATAGAACCACATGGACAAGAGAGAACTTTATCAAACCTTTATCAAGCTCTACAATACAGACGTACATTCACAAATGCCACTTAAAACTTTACTGTCGAAGAAGAAGCCTTATGTTAATTATGTTGGAAGAAACCTGTTCAAAGATGAAAAGCACCACTCAGACTGTTATGAGGAACAAGTCCAAAAGCCAGGCTCTGTCATGCTATGGGGTCGGGTCAGGACCCTTGGTAAAGGTCATTTCCACTTCTGTGATGCAGCATTAATGCAGAAAAGTACACTGAGATTTTAGAGCTACATCAGCTGCCTTCAAGACTCCATCTTTATCAGGGACGTCCATGCATTTTTCAACAAGATAATACAAAACAAGTCAAATCAGAAAAAGTTAGGACTGAACTATGGAAATCCATTCAATTCTTTCTTCAATTTCGATAATTTCTCATGCATTGTTCATCCTCGTGTTGAAATTATATCATTATTTAGTTTTTGGATGTTTATTAACAAATGAAATGATGCTGACCAGAAAAAATGAAATATCATTGGTTAGTACTGCCTGCAGTGAAATAAAAGTCAAAGTAAATGTAAGGAACACTGTGTTGTTTTTCTGATTTGGGGTCCTAGATACTGAATGTTCTATAATACAGGACTGTATCTTCCATGCATACATGAAAAGTATTTCTTACACTATATCCATTAGCTATAGACTATACCTGCATGGAGCTTCAGTTTTCTTCCAGTTCTCCTGATGAGATTTATGGTGGGAACAGGCTGAGAAGGTCAGTCCACACTCTTCTGTCCCTCGCCACAGATTCCTCCTGGGGATCTCCAGATGTTCCTATGCCAGCCAAGAAATCTAATCCCTTCAGCGACACCTGGGGTGTCCATCCAGAGGCCTGTTTTTGGACTGTACAGTAAGCACAGCATACATCTGTAAGCATATATGATATGATAAGCAACCATATGCTACTGATACATCTCATTACATGTCTTGGTTATAGACTATACCATCAGATCTCATAGATAAGAGCAGAAATGAGAGAACAGATCCCCGGAAATGGCTAAACTCCTTAAAGAGAAACTTCAGAGATGGCTCAGACAATCACTGTGATAGTGGAGCCACCTGAGATGGCCCCGTCTCACTCTGAGCACTCCAACTAATTTCAAACGGCTATCCTGACGAGAGCGAAATGGCTTCATAATAGTAGGGTGCGTCCGCGTTTCTACGCTGATACCATAATCCTATTGTCATACAATGCTGATAACAATCGTTATTATTGCTGCTGGTTGGGGGTGGGGGTGTGGGGGGCGAGCGGTGAGGGTGAGGAAATGGTTTGAAAGAGAGCCTTTATTCTATAATCCCCTTTCCTTTTAAGCTTAAATATGGATTTTAATATCATGAGCTAATTTTCTTTGTTACCAGGAACTAATAGAGTGTGAAGGAAATGATCATTTTACTCACCTGCATGTTGATACCATTACACAAAACAGGTATTATACAATATTCAGTTCATGTACATCCAGAGGTGGCAAGTAATGACTGTACTTAAGTATTTTTTTTTATGTGACCATGCTTTACTTGACTATTTTTGTAGCTTAACACTCTTTATTTTTACTTACCACCTGTAAGTTAATGTTAGCACTAGCTTCCCGTGCTGCAGCAAACTGATATCTGGTGTTATGGGGTCTTGGCAGGCAGACGTTTGTTGGAAAATCTCCCAAATAAAAAGTGTAGTACATTAAATTCTGATATTTCATGATGACCCAACAACCACAAAGTCAGATGCCAGCTATAAACCAAGCAAAACGGACACTACAAACACGCAGAAGTGATCAGATTCCATAAACACAGGGTTGCCAGATCCCACGAGAGAATTAAGCAAACCGGGTCTTTGGAAACAAGCCCAAAAGAAGCAAATTGGCTCCCAAACGAAACAAGCAACAAAACAAAATATATACATACCTACATCAGTATTGCACTGTTCCTCCAGACAGTTATTTTAGCAGTAGTGTAAATGTACAGTATATAAAATTAATATGAGCTATGGAAAAAGGTTCAGTATGTACAGATGTAGATGTCAAGAGCTCCAAATTTCATCTATGTCCAAGGATGCATGAAGCCGAGGGGAGTTGAACAATATGAAGCGATGAAGGCTGTGGTAGTGGTAAAAAACCTATATAATCTCTCTAACATTTTGCATGTTTTTTTTTAATAAGTAGTGTAGTGGAGTGTTTAAAAAGAAGAATTGCTATAATAAAATTGCTGCAGTTTGTAGGACTAAAATGAAGTGACGGTGTTTCAGAGGGTCGATGATAACTATTCTTTGGGTTAAATATCATGATTTACTGCATTACTGATTATTGCCATGTCCAGTTATGAGCGATTTAGCGGCATTTATTTAAAAAAATCCAAAGGATTTGGTATATTGTGGTTCCTCATGTCTGAAAATATTGCTGTGGTTAGCTAAAGATGATAAGGTCATTTGTATGAATTCCACAGATGATTCATGTAGTTATGGTACAAACCATTATATGCCCTCGGTGCCATGGATCTGGATTGTGTTTTAAAAATTTAGTTAGAAAGGCTGTTTAAAGAAATACTTTTCCTTTTGTTAACTTCAAGTACACTTAGTAGTGTGTACTTTTATACTTCTGCTTGAGTAAAATATGCCTGTATAAGCCATACTTCAACTTTAACTTGAGTATTTTTCATCAGATTAGTAGAACGTAAGTGCTTTTGCCAGCTCTGTGTGCATCACAGATTTGTCTATTCCACAGTCTGAGAATGCTGGTTCTATCACTGGCCCTCATCCTCATACTATGAGCACCGACCAAGTTCCTGGCAGACCGACCATTATTAATGACTTCTCTCACCTGTTTAATACTGTAAATCCTCCTGAATGCAGTGTAAATGGATTTGTAGAGGTGTCGGGCCAATCTGCGGGTTCATAAACACTCCCGCTGTAGTGCTGCCGTGGGTGTAGTGCAGACAAGAAGAGCTGGCCCGGTGAAATAGGCCTACCTGTGACAGTTCAAGTACGCCATTCTGCACCAGAGACGGGTTTAAGTGGACTTAAGTGAGATTAAATCCTTGTGTGATTCACACTTTTTAAACGCTGAAGCAAATTGGGAGCAGAGCTCAGCGACTCCGCTCGCCAGAGCCCACGTGAAAACACTCAACGGTTAGGCGATGGGATGATACCTTTATTATATTTATTATTATGAAACATATCGTACTGTCATCTTTTTATGTGTTGTTGTTATTATTTTCAGACACCGGCTTGTGTTCATTACGTAAGAGAGGACAATGTGCAGTACAGTGAATACTATATTTCAATTACAATATATTTTGTTTAAGTGAAGGTTAGATGGGATAGCGCCACCACCTTACAGCTAGAGGTCTGCATTTTGTGTGGGTGACTGTGTGAGTTTCCTCTGGGTTTCCTCCCATAGTCCAAAGACATGTTTTAGGTTGATTAGTGCCTCAAAAGGTGTCCCAGTGTGAGGGAATGTGTGCCCTGTCTAGGGTTGGGTTGTTTTACAGTTGGGCCGCAGCTTCCTGCACCCCTGAAATTAGATTGTAAATGAATGAATGAAGGTAGTTTGCATTAACCCAGTTAAACAAATGAGACAAAAATATTAAAAAAAAAAAGTATGTGAACCTCACTAATAAGTAATATTGGATCATTTTCCTCAATAAATAAATGATATTTTTTCCTCATTTGTTTAACTGGGTTCTCTTTATCTACTTTTAGGACTTGTGTGAAAATCTGATGATGTTTTAGGTCATTTTTATGCAGACATATAGAAAATTCTAAAGGGTTCACAAACTTTCAAGCACCACTGTATAAAGTCGTACCTCGGTGCTCATCATTATTCCATTCCAGAAGGCTCGTCAAGAACCAAAAACAATGAGTACAGAGCAAAACCACGCTGAATAAAGCATTATATGCATTAATGGAGTTGTATTTTACAGTTATATATAGATCTCACGTAATTTAGTGAGTAATAGATTGAAAGTGAAAAGTAAAAGCAAAACACTTCTGTTTTCTGTTTTCCTTTTGGTTCTTCGACAGCTCTTTGGTCTTGGCCATGGTTGAGTTTGGAGTCTGACTGTTTGAGGCTGTGGACAGGTTTCTATTATACAGATAATGAGGTCAAACAGGTGCCATTAATACAGGTAATGAGTGGAGGACAGAAGAGCTTCTTAAAGAAGAAGTTACAGGTCTGTGAGAGCCAGAAATCTTGCTTGTTTGTGGGTGACCAAATACTTATTTTCCACCATGATTTATAATTGAATTCTTTTAAAATCCTACAATGTGATTTCCTGGATGTTTTTTTCTCATTTTGTCTCTCATAGTTGAAGTGTAGCTATGATGAAAATTACAGACCTCTCTCATCTTTCTAAGTAGGAGAACTTTATATTTATTAGGAATAGCATCATAAGAACAGTTTGGCGTAAGTCGAGTGTGGCGTAACCCAAGGACTGCCTGTATATATATAAATGTGTTAGCTCATAAATACATTCAGTAGATTTATATTGTTACAAAGCCCTTGCTTTGCTAATAGTAGAACCAAACATCAGACCACTGTAAGCCCGCTGTCAAACACCGGATGACACCCAAAGCCAGACCAACATAAGCGGACTGTGGTGGCCTAGCAGTTAAGGTGCTGGACTATAGCCCTTAAGGTTTAGGGTTCAAATCCCACCTCTGCCAAGCTGCCACTGTTGGGTTCTTGAGCAAGGCCCTTAGCCCACAATTAATTGGATTGTGACAGTTGTAAGTTCTGGATAAGGGCATCTAATAAATGCCCAGATGTTTATAAGCACATCGATGGCCCATGTGATTTGCCAGTGTTACGCCAACGTAACCAGTGTCACTGAGCCAACGTTTGCCCATCTGGATTAATACACTCTTTGTAGATTGTTGGAATTTCTACCTCACTAATTAGCAAGCAGCTATCTACTGACAGGCTGCAGGAGCCTAAAGTAATCATGTTCTCTTTCCAGTCACCTTACTTTTAAGTTATTATTAAATGTCTTCATCATCACCATCATCCTTACCGCTTCTCCATTTCAAGGTCGCGGTGCTATTAAACATCTGTACACTTTATTTCATCTCTATGACTTTCATGATCTCTAACAAAAAGCACTAGCGATTTGTTTACATCCTCTGACTGTTCTGTTTATTTCTCAATCAGCACCTCCAGGCCCTCAGGAGCTGCAGGGAAGCTGCGTGGATGCTGCCGCAGTTTCTTCCCTCATCACCTTGAGATTAGTTTTTGGTTGCACATGGAGATCATAGAGCACCAACTTCCTGAAGCATTAAATAAAGTCAAGTCTGCTCGCTACAGCGCCAGTCAGCCAGCTAATGACTGCTGAGGAGACCCACTGAGGAGAAGAGCATGCAGACCTGCATACATACACAGGGTACACATGCTGCCACTTTCCAATACTTATAGATACTCTATTATGCTTCATATATGGTATTCACTCACTGGTCACTTTATTAGGTACACCTTTACACTCATTGTCCATTGAATTCCACTTACATTTACAGCATTTAGCAGACGCCCTTATCCAGAGCGACTTGCAATTGGTACAGCCTTACAATCCAAGCAATTGTGGGTTAAGGGCCTTGCTCAAGGACCCAACACTTGCAGCTTGGCTGAGGTGGGATTTGAACCCGGACCTTCTGGTTCATAGTTCGGCACTTTAACCACTAGGCCACCACTTGTAGTTCTACAGTTATGGACTGTAGTCCATCTGTTTCTCTACATACTTTGTTTGGATGGACCAGACACAGCAGTGCTGCTGGAGTTTTTAAACACTGTGTTTACTCGCTGTGCACTCAGACACATCTACCTCATCGCTCCACTTTGTACAAGTCAGAAACAGGAGCTCATGTGCAGTTTCAAGTCAAATTTCACAATGGAGCATTGTCTCAAAGCAGCTTTACAATGTTAGATTATCTTCTAATATCTAAGGCCAATCCCAAACTGAGCAAGCCTAGGGCGACAGTGGCAAGGAAAAACTCCCTAAACGTTATAAGGAGGAAACCTGGTGAGGACCAAGACTCAAAAATGGACCCGACCTCCTTGGGTGGCTTAGATGATAAATGTAAGAGTGAAACTAATTTATCTAGCCAAAGAAGTATGTAGTAATAGTAAAAAAAAAAAAACAGAAACCAAGTAAATATTAACAGATAAATACAATATTGACTAAAATAACGTGAAAACATAGGACTCACCCATATCTTCCGTACACACCTAAGCATTTATTTTAAAAAGCAGTATATGGTATCTCCGTTGATAAGCAGAGTTGCTGACATTTGGTAATTAAGAGTGAGGATGTTCGACACGATCTGGCATGTGTGCTCGGTGCAATCAGCTGAACTGGGGTTGAGAAAGGGAGACGCTGTGCTAAAAAAGCATAAATATTGAACCGCAGTCGAGCACACGGTCCACTGATTGATGTGAAAATGCATCATTTTAAATGTGATTAAGAGGGCTGGCCATTTTCTTGTCTAGAAAAACTCATGTCGGATTTCCTAAATCTTCCCCTCATATTCGCCGGCTCATTCAGGCAGAGATTATAACACATACATATTAATAGCAGATTTACTCACAGATTCTCGGCGCCGTATGCGGGCGTGCCGTGGCTGAATGGGGTTATGACTGCTGCAATGCTGTCGGTTATTTCTCATTTTGCCCTTCAGGTAGGGATTTTCAGCATGCATTACTGTGCACTTGGCTGTAAGGAACTAATGAATAGAAATTAATGTGTTTTTGCATAAGCTTTAAGATGCACCAAGGAGCACCTTAATAGAGGTTGAGGGTTTATCAGATGGATGCACAGATACCAAGATCGTTCTGGTCATGATACTGACATTGGTGTATGTGCCTGTTATTGCAGATGCTTCACCTTATGTGAAAGGTACAGAGACTTTGCTCAAATTACTTTGAGTTCTTGCATTGACATTTAAAGCTTTTAGCAGACTCCTATATTGAGAGTGGCTTTGTTCAAGGATCCAACAGATATTTGAACCCACAACCTTTTAAATAGTACTCCAGACCCTTATCTGAAACCAACTGTGCAATGATCTGCCGTGAATCTACACATGCAGAGCTACATATATACGTGTGTGTGTGTGTGTGTGTGTATACACGCTGTATTTGTGGACACCCAAAAATTACTAAAAATATTAGTATGGAGTTTGCCCCCTACAACAGCCTTTGTCCTTCTAAAACAGCTTTCCACTTGATTTTGGAACATGACTGTGAGGTCAGCTTCTGGGATTAGACAATAAACCCTGGCTTCCTGGATCCCTGTGTGCTTTCAAGGTTCCTGATGGAGATGAGGTGTGTACATATATACATATATACAAACACAGTGGTACCTCGGCTCTTGACGGCCTCGGAACTCTTCGAATTCGGTTCTCGGCACATTTTGACTACATAAATTTGTCTCTGTTCTTGTGGTGGACTTGCTTAAGCTTGTATGAGTCGAGCCGCACAGCTCATTTAAGTTGAAACTCGATTCATGATTCAGTACACAGTGATTCAGATTCATAATGGCCCTCTGGGAAGATCTTCGCTGTGTTTATTGTGTTGTACTGTAGTACTGTATTCATAGTGCAAATAAGTCTCCATGGGTCCTAAAGTGGGTAGTATTGACAGCTAACCGAAAGAGAAACAGGAACTGAATCCTCTTGGCATTCAGGCTGAGCAGTTAGCATTAGCAGCTATCACCCCGAGTTCACCAATAGAGTAAGTGTTTTGCTTTTGCAAATCACTTTCAATCCATTACTCTCTAAATTACATGACATTTCTCAACACTTTATTCTAAAATAAGCTTGTGTTAATGATTTTGCCCAACTGTAGGTTAATGTAGCTCATAGCTCCGCTATGAAACAGTACAGACTATATTAAACTCATCAGTTCATGATCAATTTAACTTATGATGGATTTGTTGAACATATCCCCATCATAAATCAGAAGCTCTTCTGTAATACAACTCCATTAATGCATATAATGCCTTATACAGTGTGGATTTCCTGGGGCTCTGGAACCGATTCATTCAATTTACATTATTTCTTATGGGAAACAATTGCTCAGTACTTATAGTTTTTGGTTCTTGACAAAGCTATAGGTTTCCAATTCCAATAAATCAGTTCATCAACTTTCTTCCCTGCTATACTTAAATAAAGTCCACAGAGAATTGGTTTTCCAACTGTGATTGAGAACTTGGCTGGCTTGCACAGAAACTTGACCTTAACTCCATCACTCAAATTGAAAATGCACTGGAATGCCAAAAGTGAGCCGACCTCACAGTCATGTTCCAGTATCCAGTGACAAGCCTTTTTAGAAGAACGAAGTATGTTGTAGAAGCAAAAATGGGGATGGGGGGGGGGGGGGGGGGGGGGACTTTATACTATTACCCATGATTTGCATGTAATATTTTAGGGTGTCCACAAACTTTTGTCTAGAAGTCCAGTGACAAGCCTTGTTAGACGCGAGGTATGTTGTGGGGGGGGGGGGGGGGGGGGGGGGGGGGGGGGGGGGGGGGACTTTATACTATTACCCATGATTTGCATGTAATATTTTAGGGTGTCCACAAACTTTTGTCTAGAAGTGTATTTATATGGTAGGCGTACCTGATAAGTGTAGCTGCAAAACTGTGCAAAAGTCTTATTCCACCATTACATTAGAATACAACAGCATGATGACTGTAATTATTTATCAGTCTCTTTATTAGAATCCAACCAGATCATACAGGACATTTGTATGCAGACTTAAAAACCGGAAACAAAATCAGAAAAAACAGCTTCTGTGGGCTAAAGTGGCAAGCATTTAGTGTTTCCTCCCCTTACACTTGAACAACAGCAGCATCTGGCAGCTTCATCGGGATGCCAAGTTCTACAGTCTGACAAAGCTTAATCAGGAATGGTCGTTTTGGAAGGGTAGCAGCCAAGAAACTAATGTTTGGGAAGGCAAACAGTCTGTGCTAAAGCTCACAAATATTTAATGAAGATTTGTGGAAAATAGTAGGCCTGTTATGTGTGACTGATCAAAGTTTGAAATTTTTAGGTGAAATTGAAGACGATATGTTCTATATGGTCATTAAATAATTGCTAAAACAACTAATTTAATGGTGGCCTAAGACTTTTGCACAGTGCTGTATATCATATATTTGACTGGAACCAGGGTTCTCAGTGTTGCATGTGCACTTTACGTCTTGTATCAGTCACATTTTATTGTGGTGATCGAGGAAATCTCAGCCCAGATGTTGTTTAAAGATCCAATTTATTTGAATAAAAGATACAGAGTCGGAAGCAAAATGCAGCATTTCAGATCAGCATGGTCGTCTCTGTGTGCTTGCATTTCGCTTAAGCAGATGCACTGCAGTATTCAGGACTGACAGAGGATTCTGTCATAGAGCTTTGAGCAGTTCTCCATACAGAGTCCACCATGTCCACCTCCGTTTGTGTTCTTTTCTTTCTCTTTGTGAAGACGAGTGGGAGGAGGACAGAGAAGAAAAGAAACAAACTCATCTATCCCACTGAATTTGTGTTAAGAGCCACAATGGCCCAGAATTCACAAGTTAAGTGGCATACTGAGATTTAACCTTCCTTTGCGACGGCAAAGAATTATGGAGCCCCAAGCGCACTCTTCTTCAGATGTGCCCAAAGTACAGCGGGCATTGAGTGAGTGACTGAGCGGTGGTGAGGGAGGGATTGAGGAGAGACCGAGGGGGCAGTTAGTGCAGGCTTTTGCCATCTTCTTTTAAAACATGATTTACATTCTCAATGTAATGTATTAAAACGTTGACAGGGCAAAAAGGGATTCACAAGATGCTGCATTAGAAACTCAATTTCTATGATGAATTGCCCGAAGCCAATGAATCACAAACTGTTCTTTTCCCCCACCTTCACGACTCCCTCCCTTAGCTTGCAGGGTTTTTTTGGGGCCAAATCTTCTTAAACCTCTCTCTTAATCTGATCGGCTGAATATGAGAGGGTGAAAGGATTTCTGGACTCCAAAAGCATTTTTTTTTGCCTTGTCGTGCTTGGTATTTTTCTAAATGCTAGGTCAGTAATATTCAAAATACTGCCTGTGCACTCGTTCCTCCCCATCAGGGCTCACCGATGTTCCTTTATTTCCTGTTCTTGCTGTAAGCTCTGAGCTGCTTTTAAACTCCGGAGAATGGGCGCTTTCTTTGCTTCTGTTTAGGCTTTGTGTCAACGATGTCACCCACCCTAATTATATCCTAATGCTCCAGAACATGACTGTAATAACCATCATGGTTTGGAAATTGTATTTTCTTATTATTCGCATAAGCAAAAAAAATTAGAAAAGTGGTTCCTCTTTAGTATAAAGCCAGTCGCCAAAATGCTGACGGATGATTCGAGGGCTTTAGCCAAAATTCCATGGCAGGCATGAAAGTCTGTGTATACATTCGTGTGTGTGTGTGTGTGTGTGTGTGTTGTAATGAGAGAATTATTGCAAGATGGATTTCTGAAACAGCTTATTCTGCCTGCTTCGGGACCTATATACTACCCCAAATCAGAAAAAGTTGAGACCTTGTGGAAAATGCAAATGAAAAATATATGCAGTGTTCCTTACATTCACTTTGACTTTTATATCATTGCAGACAGTATGAATTTGAAATATTTCATGGTTTTTTCTGGTCGACTTCATTTCATTTGTTAGTAAACATCCATTCCTGCATTTCAGGCCTGCAACACATTCCAAAAAAGTTGGGACGGGGCAATTTAGGTCTAGTAATGAGGTAAAAAACTAAATAATGATGTGATTTGCAAACAGGTGATTATAATCATGACTTGGTACAACAGCAGTATCTACAAAAGAGCTCCATGAGTCTTTGAGGAGTAAAGATTGGCAGAGGATCTCCAGTTTGTCAACAAATGTATGAGAAAATTATTGAAATGTTTAAAACAATTTTCCTTAAAGAAAGATTGGAAGGGATTTACATATTTCTCCTCTACAGTGCATAATATCATTAAAAGATTCAAGGAATCTGGAGGAACTTCAGTGCATAAAGGGTAAGGGCACAAGCCTAAACTGAAGAAGGGTGATCTTCGATCCCTCAGACGGCGCTGCATCAAGAACCATCATTCATCAGTAGCTGATAGAACCACATGGACAAGGGATTCCTTTATCAAACCTTTATCAAGCTCTACAATACAGAGTTACATTCACAAATGCCACTTAAAACGTTACTGTGCAAAAAACAAGCCTAATGTTAACCATGTCCAGAAGTGGCGTCGGCTTCTCTGGGCATCTGGGATGGACCATCACACAGTGGGAAAGGGGAATGTGCTCAGACCCATCAGTATCACAGATCTTTTTTGGAAGAAATGGAGGCCATGTGCTCCAGACCAAAGACAAAAAAGGACCATCCAGACTATTATTAGCTAAAAGTCCAAAAGCCAGGCTCTGTCATGCTATGGGTTCTGGTCAGGGCCCTTGGTAAAGTTCATGTCCACTTCTGTGATGCAGCATTAATGCAGAAAAGTACACTGAGATGTTAGAGCAACATAAGCTGCCTTCAAGACGACATCTTTATCAGGGACGTCCATGCATTTTTCAACGAGACAATGCAAAACCACATGCTGCACACATTACAAAGGCATGGCTGCGGAAGAAGAGGGTAATAACACCTGAAACATTAAATCACCTGGTGTCCTCTGTGCCAAAACGTCTTCCAGTGTATTGAAAAGGAATGGCAGCATTACAAAGTGGTAAACGCTTTACCGTCCCAACTTTTTTGGAATGTCTTGTAGACCTGAAATGCAGGAATGGATGTTTATTAAGTGAAATGACCAGACAAAACATGAAATATCTTGGGTTCATACTGTCTGCTATGAAATACATGTCAAAGGAAATGTAAGAAACACTGTGTTTTGTAATATGCATTTTCCATATTTTCTGATTTGGAGATGTATTTAACTGTAGCTAGTACCGGGTTGGACTCCTTTTCCTTCAGAACAACTTTAATTATGTGTGGCATAGATTCAACAAGGTGCTGGAAACGTTCCTCAGATTTTGATCTGTAATGACATGATAGCATCACACAGTTGCTGCAGATGTGTCGGCTGCACATGCATGATGTGAATCTCCTGTTCCACCACATCCCAAAGCTGCTCTGTTGGATTGAGATCTGGTGACTGTGGAGGCCGTTTGAGTCACATTGAACTCATTATCATGTTTGATCAGTTTGAGATGATTGGAACTTTGTTATTATTTGTTATTATTCTTGACGTATTACAGGTTTATTCTCAAAATGTAATTTATTTTTTATCAGTGGTCCTAAAATGCCATCGTAATATACCGATGTGATGTCCAGATACTTTTGACCATGCACTGTATGCATACAGGAGTCAGAGATAGCTTCAGGTAATCCTTCAGATCTGTTCGAGCAAGCACAATCAGTGCATCACAGTATCTTTGTCTACAGGAAAAGTCTGATTATTGTTCTTTTGGCCCAGCCTCTGTCCTTATTGTTCTAGGCACACAATGTGATGATTTGGCTGGTTTACACTGGCTAAATGTGGTGTGAACATGTCTCGAATGCTCTTAAACGAGCTCAGCTGGGCCTTTTGTCTGAGCTCTTCAAGATGAGGAGCGAAGGCTTGGAGCTGTCAGCCCAATAAAGAAGCCATTTCTGCGTTAGCCTCATCACTGGGTGGATTCAAAAAGAGAGAGGGGGACGAACCAGATTTAGTTCAGTACCGTCTCCCTTTTTGCCGAAAAAAGAAAGCCCGGTTCTAAAGAGAATCCAAATACTCCAGTATTACCAGAGGATGATAATGAAAAATCAACGTAATATTCCCACAATGCCGTGTGTGACAGTTTTGCTATAATGCGTCGGGGTGGAATTAAGCCTTCATTAAGCAGGTTTGCCATGCAAAGCCACTGTCAGATATTTGTCTGGAGAAAGAGAGAGGATGAAAATGCAAGCCAAAAGCTCCTTTACTTAGCATCTCATGCTTCATTATAGTGACCAAGCTAATCTTTAAGCATGTGGATTTGAAACTAAGATTCTGAGCTGCTTTTCTTCAAACTGTACAAAAAGACTGGAATCAAGAAATTCATCAAACAA